>CAUYLG010027720.1:0-28922 GCA_963573385.1 Cacajao melanocephalus | reverse complement strand
TTTTCTGCTCTTCAATAAGGAAAGCATGCTTGATCCTGTCACGAACACATTTAGTGCACATGGAACCACCATAGGCCCTGCTGACATGTTTCTTTGTTTTGGACAATCTCATAAGAACTTTAGGTCTTACAGCACGAACCCCTCGAAGCCTGCCTGGGCGCACGCCACATGCTGATTTTGGTGCTTTCCCAACCTTCTTGGTATAAAGGTAAACAATTCTATTACCAGGGGTCCGGGACAGCCTAGTTTTGTTAGAGGCGGTATTGTAGGAAAGCCTACGTTGGTATGTCAAATGCTGGACCATTCTGAGTGCCTGCACACAACGTCCCCGGAAGAGCGGGATTTTCTTAAATATACAGGCACCTACCAATGCATTTAAGAATTTTGCTTTATAAACAGTTAAAAGCCAATGACTGAAGAATATTCTAGGGCTGAGACAATTTAAACCAAAGTATTAGGACATACTCCCTATTAAGGATAAATGAGAAACAGAGAAATAGCAAGTCATTCTGGAAATATAAATGATGATTAACTGTGGTCTCATTTATTAAAAATTGGGTATATACATAAATTCCCCTATGAAATAGAGGGACTCCGCTATGAAAATTAACTTACATCTGTTCTGTGACATGTGTTCTACTTTGGAAATCTTTCTGAAGAGGTGAGAAAAATCTAGATGTATTATTGGATTTGTAGGTTTGGGATCACCTCTAAATTATTGCCCAAAGGAAAAGTCCTCCATTTCTTACCTCACCAAATGGACTGGACCATATGAACTGACCATTTTTGTAGGTTGAACATGGCTGAATAGTGATGGTTACATAGAGCTCAGTCTTAAAGAGTCTAAACAAGGAGCTTTCTTAATAGCATTTTAGCCATCTCTCTTGCTCTCTCTATAGCTAGGAGAACTCTTTTTCTCAGCCTAATACTCAAGGGTTATTCTTATGAGCGATCTGAACTGTGATAAGTTTACCTCATTTGTGTTGCAGATGTTCTCCAGGGCAGAGCCACATATTTTTCCTGGGAATGCGTTCCAAGGAATGATGCCTGTAAAATGAACCCCAATAGGATGTTAGTACAAACTATAGTGCCTCATGTTTTTAATAGACCCCACCACTTTGGATGCTAGTTACAGTGTAATTGTAGACTGTGTTCTTCATTCAGAATTGATGGATCTGCTGTCTACAGAACAAGCATTTTGGAATAAATAGCCCCATTTGGACAATAGGCCAAAAGCAAAGCCAACTAGTCCGTAAGAGATTTAAACAGCCTGATATTTTTTCCCCTACAAATTGTGCTTTATTCAGTGAGGGTTCGTATTTGGGAGTTCATATTTGTGAAGATTGATTTTCAAAGCCAGGCATTCCCTATAGTTACTGCAGGACAGCCACCTCAGAAAACATTTTATCACATTGAGGTCAAAAACATTTCTTCATGAATGTTGTGGTCTGTGGCCTTGCTGTTCAAGCTCTTGGTTAGTGGTCCGCCAGCAGTTAAGTTCCAAAATTGCCAGTATACACTCAGACTTACATGGCAAATGGAGTAATTTATGTTTGTGGGAATCTAATAAAAAATGCTGGATTTGTACTTTGTATGTCTTTGTTTTTATATTCATTTTTATGTCTCATAAATGTATTAGAAAATACTTTAGGACTGAAAAATTGGAAATTAAAAAAAACACTACTGTCCTTTACCCCAGAGGGTTTACCCCAGAGGGTAGGACAAACAAACAGTCTGTGATTTCTCTCACTGTAACCCTGAGGCTGCTCTGCAATGACAATTGTCCAGTGGGCTGCTGCTTTTCCCCCTTTAATGCATAAGTTTGTGCTTAAATATTAAACACTTCTAGGAGGTAAGGAAAGGAGTATTAGAAGAAAAAAAAGTCCTTATTCCTTTCATCTTAGACATAGGCCAAGAGTACATCATCTTTATACCGCGGAAGAATGGGAAAGGACCCCAAACTGCCAGTGAAACCAGTAAATTCAACAATAGGCAGATAGATATAGAGGATTTAAAAAGATGTCTGACTACCAAAAATTTGTGGCAAAAAACACTGATTCTTAAGGAATAGGGAAATGATTAACAGCCAACTTTTGGCTCTGTTTTTAGATCTTTCAGAAAGAACAGTGTTGCTCAGCCTTACTCTTTGTAAGAAGAGATTAGTCTGATGGGCAGTTTCAACCAAATTTAGTATTATGTTGTAAGGTAAGATGTTGAGACTAAAGCCACATGAGAAAAACAAGCAGCAAAAATGAAATAGTCATCTCTCTCCAGAAAAGCTCTGGAAAGACAGTTATTTCCTCTTCAATTTTGACAAAAGCTTTTTTCCCGCCTGGTTGTTTCTGCCAAGAAAAGATTTCCTACCATCCTGGCTGGAAGCAGTAATTAGACTCTTACCTTAGGATGCTGCCCTCTCTTACTCAGCAGTGAAGTCAAGTCCCAAATTAATTGACGGGAAGAGCCAATGGTCTCTTCTGGGGCTTGTCACCATGAACCAACCTTAGATCCCTATTATAAGGATCTCGCTCTTTAGAAAATGTTTGAACTGGTTTCCAAAAACTGACGATTTTTATAGAGTATGTTCTGATGACTTTAAAATATGTCTGAATCTAATGTTGCATTTTTCAGTACAGATGAGGTTTAAGTAGTTGGTCATTTTAAAAAGACCAGATTTGAGGAGTTGGATGTACAAATTCATTGAATTATACAATTTGTGCAATATTATTTTGAATGGAAAGTTGGAGGTATAAAATTGAAAATATAGAAAAATATATAATCTTTTTATAGCAGAGATCCAAGTTTTTGATTGAACTACATTATAGTTTCACATTATGAAAAGCTGCTTTTACTACACTCTTAATATGAAAATGTAACGAAATCTTGACACCTTCTAGCAAGCTAAAAGCCTCCCTGATGTTTCCACCCAGGAAACAGCATGTTGAAGGGAAAAGTATAAAATTACTCTAATAGAAGGGATGAAACAGATCATGACAATGAAAAGGATGCCCATGTAATAATTAAGGTCCAGACATATGCAACAGGATAATTAATTGGGGGGGGTGGTAAATAAGAAGGAAGTACCATATTGTCGGATATCCACGCAGATCTGCTCCACACCCGTGGTCCCGTTGGTCTGCGGTGACTTGATGACTTCACAAGTTGACCATATGTTGTAGAACATAAACACGGGCACCGCTGAGAAACCAAACACACCCAGCCAGGCCACTCCGAGCACATAGGTGAGGAAAACAAACTAGGCGGAAATGAGAGGAAGGACAATCATCACTGAAACAGGTAGGTGCGTCCCCTGAGTGGAAGGATTGTGCATTTTCAGGCCCAATACTGACCTGTGGAACACCTTGTGAGAACATTCGCCCCAGCACTGGCAGCAAGAAGGAAAAGCCAGCACAGGGGAACGTGGGGAAGTAAGAGCCAGCCATACTCCCCAGAGCTAGAGGATCTAGAATTGGAGTGCCCTAAGCAACATCGGGGCCTCTTTTGTGTCACTCTTAACAAGGACAGGAGACCCCAAGTGGTGATCTCACTAGTCCAAGGTCACAGAGCTAATTAGTGGCAGCCTCTCAAGAGGTGCTCCTTCTAAATATCAGTTCTGAAAATGCAGAGCATCCTACTTAACATGGGATCAACTCTGGATGCATTCTGTATACCATGGAATTATAACTTCATATTAATTTCTCAAAACTTACCTTTATTTTTCATGACAGATTGGCTCATAGAGAATAGCAATTACCACAAGAAGTCCTCTCTCAAAAAGAACTTCGCTAGTTTCCCGAATCTGACATTACCAAAAGTTTCAAATAATCACGGACACAAGCTTAATGCATGATCTGTAAAATTCTCATTTTTCTCTAGTTTTGTTTCTAAGATTCACAGCAGCTTTGCAAGCAAAGCAGCGACTTTGGGAAAAAGCTTCAGGTGTTCACCCACACATTGCCGTGGGCGATTCCAAAGAATAGAATCCAGTTGTGTGGCTTTCCTCATGACCTCTGCCTTGACCACTTTTCAGAGAGCTTTGTAAGGTGGCCTCAAAAGCACAGTATTTGTGTTCTCAGAAGGTGCACTCACAGAGGGTGTGGAGTGCTAGTTTGGCTTTTCTATTTATAAGCTGATGGTGGAGACCTGATGGTCCCCCCTAACTTTCTGCACCACAGGAGATACCTGGGCGGTTCGAGACCACCCCCTGATGGTCACAACGCCAGGAAACTGCAGAAACGAGACACTTTCCCTTTCATTGCAAGGAAGCATTTGCATCTCCAAAAATACTCAGAAGCAGATTTCAGCAGTTTCACTTCCCACTTCCTCCCACTGCTGCTTCAGACTAGGTTTTTTTTTTCCTTCCCCTTCAAAAAGAAAACAGGACCTGAGCAGGAGGGAGCTGGCGGTTCTTGGCTTCAGTGAGCCTTTCCTTTAAAAGCCAGGACTCCAGAGGGAAGGCCACTGTCCCCATCCCGGAGGGCCCCGCTGTGGGCTGGCCCTGTCACGGTGGCCTCCAGTGTCCAGAGCTGCTTCCTCAGTGAGCTCCTGGGCACAAGCCTCCCAAACAGGACTACGAAAGAGCACCCCGAAATCACTAAGCCAAAGGGAAAAAAGTCAAGCTGGAAACTGGACAAGCATACCTCCCATTCTTTTCCTAAACAAGATAGCTCCAAAGATAAAGCTACCTACACCTCCCTCACAATTTGCCCACAAGGAAAGTCCTTGTGGACAAAGGACAGACAGAGCTCAAAATCATGCCTCTGAGGCTCACGTGAGACAAAGGCATATCTACTTGCTTCCTCTGCCCTGTTGTTTCACTAAAGCCAGACCAGGCATAAGTGGCTATTCCTCTACCCTCCTCTCCCATGTGAATTGTATATTCAGTGAAAGGCTGATCAGAGATCCAAAAGAATGTAACCATTTGCCTCTCGCCTACCTGTGACCTGGAAGCTCCCTCCCTGCTTTGAGTTGTCCCCACCTTTCTGGACAGAACCAATGTACATCTTACATTTATTAATGTCTCACGTCTCCCTAAAATGTATAAAACCAAGCTGTGCCCCGACCACCTTGTGCCCATGTTGTCAGGATCTCCTGAGACTGTGTCATGGGCACATCCTTAACTTTAGCAAAATAAACTTTCTAAATTGGCTGATACCTTTTTCAGATACTTTTGGGTTCACAGGACTGAGGAGACGAAAGCCTTTGCTGATGGAGTGGCAGCTTTGCTTCCCTGGGCAGAGCTCATCCACCTTCTCCACCTCACATGACTTTCTGTCCTGTTTCCCCAGCATTCTCAGCTCTGCCCCATCACCTGCATCTTCCTCACACCCTCCAGGTCAGCACTGTGATCCCTTGAGCATATGGATGAAACTGAAGCACATGAGATGCCAGTGCCCAGGGATGCAGCCAGCCCATGAATGACCGGCGATGAAATCAAGGAAGATGGCCAAGCTCCTTTCCAGTCTAAAGGGGCTTTTCAACTTTCTCGAACAAAATCTGACATAAGAGCTGAAAGCAGGCCATGCTAGGTGGGCTGGGGTGAAGTGCCAGTGGCTCAAGTACAAGCTCCTCTCCTCTCCACCGTGTGCCTTGTCCTGACCAATGCTCAAAGGATCCAAAACTGTTAAACATCAAGCAGTGGATGACTTAATGCTGTGCCCTAGCAGAAACCAGACCTTTTTTATTTTATTTTTTACCCAGGCTGGAGTACAATGGCACAACCTCGGCTCACCGCAATCTCTGCCTCCTGGGTTCAAGCAATTCTCCTACCTCAGCCTCCAGAGTAGCTCGGACTACAGGCGTGCGCCACCACGCCCAGCTAATTTTTGTATTTTTAGTAGAGACGGGGGTTTCACCATGTTCACCAGGATGGTCTCGATCTCTTGACCTTGTGATCCACCCACCTCGGCTTCCCAAAGTGCTGGGATTATAGGCATGAGCCATTGTACCCTGCCCTCAGACCTCTTTAGTTTTGAAACTTGATGGGTAGAAGTGAGGGGGAAAGCGGCCATTTTAAAGCTGTGAGGAGGTGTTTTTTTTTCCCCTTTGGAGGAGGATTCCTACTTTTTGTGGCTATTTTCTCTCTCCCTCCACAGGCATTTTAACAGCTGCCTCCTTCCCCCACAAAAGTAACCATTCCCTTGACTTGTTCAGTAGTCTCTTCTTTGTATTTTTTTTTAAATAACAGCTTTATTGAAACACAATTTACTCTAAAAACTCATAAATTAATTTACTCCTTTGTTCTGTGAACCGAATTTTTAAAAACCAACATGAAACGAGGACCCTATTTGGAATTGGGGAGGTCCAAATTGGCAAAGAACTAAATTGTTCGGCAAATGAGTGATGGGTTTTATCCCTGTAGGTAGTTTCTTTTCAGAACAAGGTTTTCTGAAATCACATCAAATGACACTATCTGTCAAGACTATTATCTGTCATTGAGAGGGGTGGGCGGGCATGTGAGCTTAAGCCCGGCTGGACCGTTCTGAAGTCCCACAAATGGCCATTCCAAAAAATAAAAAAAAAATGAATTTTTTTTTTTTTAAATGGCCATTCCAGACAAACCTGAAGACTGGCATCTGGATCCATGCAGCTGATGATGCTCCGCTCAATTACTTCCTAGGGGTGCTGCTTCTCCTGGAAGGGGCGGGTGTGGGGGTGGAACGCAGACTGTGGAGTTGGGCCCATGGCTGATGTGAGTGAGCAAAGGGGACAGGCAGGGCTGGGGAGGGGCTGAGGAGCAGGCCCCTGTGATGTGGCCAGGCCTGTGGACTCCAACAGGAGTGTTTCCCACATTGTAATACCCTTCTTGTAGCCCTGCTGCCCTCAGAAAGACTGTTTCATTCATAGCGTCCGCCTTGAGGATCAAGTGATTCTCCTGCCTCAGCCTCCCGAATACCTGGGACTACAGGCATGCGCCACCATGCCTGGCTAATTCTTGTATTTTTGGTAGAGATGGGGTTTCGCCATATTGGCCAGGCTGGTCTCGAACTCCTGATCTCAGGTGATCCACCCGCCTTGGCCTCTGAAAGTTCTGGGATTACAGGTGTGAGCCACCGCACCAGGCTGCCAATTCTATTTAGAAACAGAAATTCAATGTGCCCAAAATCAAACTCCATAAATACTTCTCCCCTCCTAGGCTCTCGATGGAGCCTTTTCCTCTTTGAGAAGGACCATTTTCTTTTGTGATGAAGCACTTTTAACCCTGTCTTTTAATGACCCATTGTTAGGATCAGTCCTCCTATAGACCAGAGGCCAGCAAATGCTATCTTATTGCAAAGAGCCAGATAGAAAAACATTTAGGCTTTGCGGGCCACATATGGTCTCTGTGGCAACTGCTCCAATCTGCTTCATATTTTGTAGCATGAAGGCAGTCATAGCTAATATGCAAATGAATAGGCATGGCTATGTGCCAATCAAACCTTGTTTAGGATCATCGAAACTAGAATTTCTTATAATTTTCATGTATCATGAAATATTCATTTTTTCTAACCTTTGAAAGATATAAAAAGCATTCTTGGCCAGGCACAGTGGCTCATGCCTATAATTCCAACACTTTGGGAAGCCAAGGCGGGAGGACAGCTTGAGCCAGGAGTTTGAGACCAGCCTAGGCAACATGGTGAAACCCCCGTGACTAAAAAGATACAAAAATTAGCTGGGTGTGGTGGAGTGTACCTATAGTCCCGGCTACTCTGGAGGCTGAGACTGGAGGATTGCTTCAGCCTGGGAGGCAGAGGTTGCAGTGAGCTGTGATCATGCCACTGCACTCCAGCCTGGGTGACAGAGCAAGACCCTATCTCAAAAAAATAAAATAAATTCTTGGCCGGGTGCGATGGCTCACGCCTGTAATCCCAACACTTTGGGAGGCCAAGGCGGGCGGATCATCTGAGGTCAGGAGTTCAAGACAAGCCTAGCCAACATGGCGAAACCTGTCTCTACTAAAAATACAAAAATTAGCCAGGCATGGTGGTAGGCACCTGTAATCCCAGCTACTCAGGAGGCTGAGGCAGAAGAATCACTTGAACCCAGGAGGCAGAGGTTGCAGTGAGTGGTGATCACACCACTGCCTTCCAGCCTTGGAGACAAATTGATACTTAGTCTCATAAAAAAAAATTCTTAGCTCTTGAGCTGTACAAAAAATCAGGCCAAATTTGGCCCACAGTCCATAGTTTGCAAACCCCTGTCTCAGACTATAAGCTGCTTGAGGAAGGAGCCTGTGTTTTTGAATCTTGGTACCTCTAGTGGCTAGCAAAGCCCAGCCAGGCGCTCTGTACAGCAGGTGCTGGTAAATACTCACAGAAGGATCGGGATGATTTTCCATAGTCCATGTATGTCTTTATAGCCACGATCCATAAAGACAACCAAAAGGGAGCACTAAGACCACGCGAAAGTTACCTCCTTCTAGAGTGAGAACTTGACATCTGAAAAATCTTCAGCACCCTTTTCAGCTTTACACTGATAGAAACATTTGATATATTTCTACCAGCCATAGATTTTAATTTATTATCAATAACACGTTGAAGGTTTTTATAGTCCTAACTCTAAATTGCTAAGGCCAATGATGGTGTCATGGACCCACCACATCCACGCTGGATAACTGGTAGCTTTTGCCAAATACAAGGAAATACATCAAGGCATGGCTCTGGTTGTATATCAAACAATAAGTTATCAGAGCTTCACACTCACCATTCCACTGATGCATCGGCCACAGGCGGTTGTTTTAAACTCACCGTGCAGTTCTTTCACTGCACTTGTGGTGTAAAAGCCTTCTGCCAACAGAATGATCCCATACAAGAAGAAAAAGGATGCAATTCCATAGATGACATACTGCATCAGTTGTATCCTACAAAGAGAAGAGATCCTGAAGCGTTAAATTCACTGCCTGGTAGTGACTGTTTCTGGACGCTGGAGAGAGGACATGAGGGGGATGTTCCTGTGACAGCATGACTCGCCCTACTGATGGCTTTGGTGGACTTGGTGGGCATCCTGGGCGGGCATCCCTGCCCGCGTCCCAGCAACCTGGGCCTTCCTTCCAAGGTGGAAATGTCTTCCTTTGCTCAGGGCAGCATCCAGTTTGTAATCTTTTATCCTTCCCTGAGTCCTGGGCGACAAGGGTTAGAATCCTCATTTTGCACATAAGTAAAACACAGGCACTGAAGAGCTAAGCTCCTCATTGGAGGATACACAGTGGCAAAGCCAGCATTTGAACCCTGGCCCAATGGACAGCATGTTCTTTCTGCCCTATCAAAATGCCTCCCAACCAGGCCTAGTGGTTAATGTCACTCTGATAAAACTGCTAAGTAGGCACTCAGGGCTTCTTTAGCGGATAATTTGGGGAAATGTTTTCTGCACCGTGACTCCCACCACACAAGTAATAGTAGGTCGAGTACGTTTAAGACACAGAAAGTTAATTCACAATGCAGTTTGTCCCACAAAAGCTAACAAAGACGGATGACATGTCCTCAGCCTTCAGTTGCCCATTGGAATCAGCTGAGGAGCTTTGGAAAATACTGGTACCTGGATCCCAACCCCGGAGATTATGTCTTAACTGGTCTGGGGTAGGGCATGGGGATTTTTTTAAAGCTTCTCAAAGTTTGAGAGCCACAGATTGAGATCACTAACTAATTAAATCAATATACCTTTCCCAGGTTCATTCTTGGTAAACATTTCTTCTTTGCACATAGTTGGCACTCAGTGAGTCCCTTGTCCTGTTTGAGTCCTCCTTATACTCTCCCTGACCTGTGTTCATTTCTTTGGAGGTCATTGGTGAACAGGTAAGAAAGAATAAAATTCCCTAAGGACTGAAGAGTCTCCAACATGACTCCATGACCGTTCCATAAAATTTGATTCATGTCTTTTTCAGTCTGGTGAAGAAGTTTCTTATAATCATAAGGCACCTAAACACCATAGAACTTTGGGGTTCAAGGAAAGAAAAAGAAACGCTGAAGGAAATGGAGAAAGGGGAAGACATGTGAAGAAAATAAGCAGATTGCTTCTGAGCTTGCACAGTTACAAGAATCTATGCATGGGAGTCACTGTGACTCCACTGAGAATGTTTCCAGAATGAAAGGCAGAGATATGCTGCTAAACCCCTGGACCTTCCTCTCTTCTGCAAAGCAGGATGCCCTGGGGTCTGCTCTTTTGCTGGAAGAGTTACTGTTAAAATGCTGCTCCTGTAGGCTTAGAGTCGGGGTCAGTCTTCAACAGGGCTCCTACCATTCCAGGGATGGTCACTTCCTGGGAGAAAACTGGAGGCATCTGTTATTTGGGAACAACACGACTCTGTTGAGACAAATGGCAGCATCACCTACGGACCTGTCACAGCTCCCCATGTCCACAGCTACCATGTGTGGAGTGTCCTATGGGCACACCTTTCCATTCCCAAGTAACATTCCACTCTGTGGCCTAAACGCCTACCACATTCTAGACCCTTTCTTTTTCCTTCTGTCATGAACCTTTTTCTATCTGCATAAAGCGAGCTTTAATTAAAAGCATTCATTTTCTGCCAGGAGAGCACACATCTGAAAAACATCATGAGGTGGTTGCATCTTAGATACTTTATTTTTGAGACAGAGTATCACTCTGTCACCCAGGCTGGAGTGCAGTGGCACCATCTTGGCTCACCACAACATCCTCCTCCCGGGTTCAAGCGATTCTGCTGCCTCAGCCTCCCAAGTAGCTGGGATTACAGGCACTCACCACCATGCCTGGCTAATTTTTTTTGTGTATTTTTAGTAGAGACAGGGTTTCACCATGTTAGCCAGGCTGGTCTAAAACTCCTGACCTCAGGTGATCTGTCTGCCCCAGCCTCCCAAACTGCTGAGATTATAGGTGTGAGCTATCACGCCTGGCCTTAGATACATTTTTAAAGGGAAGCAGATACTTACACTTCACTCAGCAAGGCATGGTCACTGGCGTTGGTGGAGAAGTGTTGCTCAAGAATCGCCACGGTGCCTGCAAGAGCCACATGCCCACAGCCGCAGAACAAGGCCACCCCGGAGAAGCAGAGGATGGTGGCCACCAGGGAGGCATAGGGGACTCCTCCCAGACACTTGATGCAGCATTCAAAGCAGCCTGGACCCAAAGGAGAAAAAATGCAGACGTTATGGGCAATAACGCCTCTGCTCTTCAAGAATACCACACATTCACAGAGAAGGCTCTAATTTTCCATCTCCCCTGTCATGCTCTATGGTTAATACTTGGACATCCCAAGGGCCAGTGTGGTCATTACCGTGGTTTCACATTCTCCAGTGAGGACCCTGAGGCTCCAAGAGGGAATGTAACTTAACTTGCTCAGAGCCTGGAAGGGTAGTGAGTGGCAGAGCAGGCAACTGACAAAGAGTTATAAGGTAGTCACAACTCTAAAGCTTCCTGATCGACTGAGAGGTAGGGGAGCCCTGCTCAAGTGCCAATGAGAAGCACTCATTCCACTAACACCGTCAAAAGAGAGGACAGCAGTGAAGCTGCAGCTCTGTGAAGAAAAGCAAGAGTCAGGTCATCTCCAGCCTCACAGTTCTGGGGTTTCAATACATCTGCTGCTGTAGCAACCAGTGGCTTTCCCCAAGCCCTGGACCTCCTCAGCAACTGGGAGAATCTGATACAGCAATTATGCCATCGCCAGGTTCAAAACAAATAGCAATGTGGTTGTTTGGGAAAGGTCACAGGTATTTTGGTCCTAATTCAATGAAATACAAAGCCACCCAGATGCACTCAAGTGGGTCCATTCAAGTTTCATTCAAGTTGACATCAGAAATTATCTCAAATTTTCAATAAAAATGCTTCTTCTCAGCCTAGTCAGCCCAAGCAATTCATTCACAGTCCTCCTCCTCCCCGGCTTCCACCTGCCCCTTCCCTTCACACATGTTCAGAGTCAGAACCCAGAACTGGTGGGTGATATTTAAGTACTTGGATGAGAAAAAGGAACGGAATTAAAAAACAAAACCAAAATGAACATCCATGAAGTGGAATGAAGGGAGAGAGAGCTCTAAGTCACTCTTAATCTTGAAAAGATGAGACTTGTATTCATTTTTAAAATAAACTTTTACTTGAGATGTCCATAAAGACCTGCCCGAGGGGCAGAGCCAGGTGACATTTTCAGTTTGGAGACATTTATGTTTCAGTAAAGGCAGCACTGGCCTCAGGATAATGTCAGTACCTCTCCTAACCTCCCAACGCTGTTTATATTATCCAGATCCTTAAGTAAATGGCTTGTCCGGGAAATTGAACTTTAAACGCATTATGGTGCTTAACAGCAATCAAGAGCAGTTCATTACTTCAGGGCAAGCACATTAAGCCAGCTAAAAACAGAAATTCCCCAAATGGTCTTCATAGTCATCATGGAATGACAACCCAGCATAAAACACCAGAGATGAAAGTTTTCATTTTGATGAGCATTCCTTTTAAACTAACATTTGCGTAAACCTATGGAAACTGACCTTGAAAGTTCATTACTAGATTTCTCTTTAGTTCATTGGAAAACAAAAAATATCAGGGCTTCAGAAAATAAAAAAATATCAGGGCTTCGTAAGAAAGCTGTGCTTCCTTTTATCTCAAAAGATTATCAGCTGTTTTTAGGAAGACCAACTTCCCTGAAATGGACTGGGAAAACTACGTAAAATGAGAACCAAGCACAATATGGTTCAAGTTCACTAGCAAGTCAGTATCTTAAAGAGCTTCAGATACTTGGGGTTTGTGAGCAGAGATGTTAGAGCTCAATCTGATTTTGTCACATGACTTTCTGGGGACTGACGTGAGAGGAATGCAACTCAAAGTCCAAATTCTCTCCAGGTTTGCAAACTAAGAGAAATCAGAATCCTTGGCCTTGGCATATCTCATTATATGAAGAGAAAATAGACATAGATGTTGTGCCATTCACAACCTCCACACATTCTCAGCCTCTATGATCATGTTAAGACAAAGATGAGTGCGCCTGCATTCCTGGCTAACAAAGTTGTATCTGGTCCTTAAAGGATTAAGATGTGTGGCCTTGGTGGGACTGTGTGGTTCAATACAGTAGCCACTAACACATGTAGTGATTTACATTTATTTAAAATGAAATAAAATGAAAAATTCAGGTCCTCAGTTGCACAAATCGTATTTCATATTCTCAAAAACCGCATGGACTAGTGGCTACTGTATTGGACAACACAGATATAGGACATTTCACCATCACAGAACACTGCTTTGGAAGACACATTTTCAGTTGTCACATATTTGATTTTCTATAATGTGAGCTGGGTTCTAACTGGGTTTTCTGTTAGATTTCATTAATTCAGTACTTTGTGAAGACGTACTGGGTACCAAGTATACTAATATGAAATAAGATACCTTTTTGGCTTCAAGATAAATCCAATACTGCAGACAGACAACAAACAAAATTATAGTCCAGCATGATGGGGGTGAAGATACAGACCCCTACAGAGCGAGTGGAAAGAGAGTGGAGAGAAGGGGGGCAGGGAAGGACAGAAAGGCAAATAATTCATACTGGAGGGGTTCTTCTACACAAAGACTTAGTATGCAGAATACTTAAACAGCTGACATGGTGACATTGATATATAACCAGATAAAATTGTTCATTAATTCTCTGAATTTTTTGAGATATATCTATATATCTATATCTATATCTATATATATAATCCTTCCAAATCCACAGTTCCCACTTCAAACAGACTTTCATCCAAATGATTAGAGCATGCCAAAGAAATATCACAGCTGCTTCCAGGCTCAAAAAGACAAGTGGGGTTAGAAGAATGATGCTGATCAATCCCAAATCCAATATTAGATCAATGCTGAAGTTTCCCTCCAATTTAAATCTCTTAAGGACTCTGTATACCTCATGCTGTGGATCCACTTTTATAACAGCAGGGAAAACCAGGAACTCGAGAATTTGGGGGATCACTTCAATGAATCACGCTCTCTCAGCAGATGCCAATGCTCTTGCATTTTCAGCAGATGATTTTATTTGTGGCTATAGGAACCTTGGCTCCTACAGAACAGAAATCACCATCTTTGTTCCACTGGCACAGATAAAACTCTTATGGACTGTGCCTGCCAATGTGACTAGAAGCTAGTGACATAAAATATGAGAAAAACTGATAGGACATAATACAGCTGGATGTAGAGCTTATTCTAGCTTGGTTGACCAGTTATTTTCAGGGTTAAAATTGCATGTGTAGTAGATAGATACCTGACCATCTATAAATGGATCACTCCCCACTGTACCTTCCATGTTAGTACAGAAGCTACCTCTAGCCACAGTGTGCAAGATATCGTTGAACACTGGGCAATTTAGTCACATGCCACATGCTCATCCTAGAGGAACCAAAACTGCTGCAAAAAGTTAGCAAGGAAAAGCTGAATGTGTTTATTTAGGAGCTAGAGGATACAGGTAATAGAGGAGCTAGATCACTTAGGGCTTTCCAGGCTGCCTTAAGAATTCTGGACTTCATCTTCAAAATCACGGGAAGCCACTAAGCTTTTTTTTTTTTTTAAATGTGGTCTTGCTCTGTCGCCTAGGTTGGAGTGCAGTGGCACAATCACTGCTCAGTGCGGCCTTGAACTCTCTGGCTAAGTGATCCTCCCACCTGAGCCTCCCAAGTAGCTGGGACCACAGGCCCATGCCACTGCACCTAGCTAATTTATTTCAAAATTTTTTGGTAGTGACAGGGTCTCCTTATATTGCCCAGGTTGTTCTCAAATTCTTGGGCTCAAGTGATCCTCTTGCCTCAGCCTCCCAAAGTGCTACGATTACAGGTGTGAGCCACTATGCCTGGTCTGCCAGGGAGCATTTTTAAGCAAGGGGAACAGATTGGGGTTGTGAAAGGTCACTCTGGCTGATGTGGAGAAATATGTGGATCTGTAGTTGAGAAGAGATGAACTTTGATGCTGGCAGCTTCTACTGGACAACAAGGAAAACTATCAGAGGTCAAGAACAGATAATGAGTGGACCATTTGTCAGTTCCACGTGCTTTGCAAAGTGTATTCCTTGGACCAGCAGTATAAGCTTCAGGGAGGAACTTGCGAGAAATGAAGAATGTTGGGCATGACCCCAGGCAGCTGAGTCAGAATCTGCATTTTAACAAGCCCTCCGGGGTGATTTGTGTGCACATGAAAATTTGAGAAGCCCATTTCTAGTCAACAGTGGCATCTTCCCAGTCTCAGGTATGGCATCCCGAGTCTGTTTGAAGCGCCTGCTTTCATGTTCAATGGTGTGTGTGGTATTCTCTCGCAAACGTGTGGCCCACTGGGTTTGGCCATAACCCTCTAGCCACTTGTGAATCAAACATCAAGTTCCACGGACTACAGTGAAGAAAAATAAAATGTTCCAAGTTGTTCGGCTGTCTTGAAAAGCGTGCAACTAGAGTGCATTTTTCAGAGCCAAGCAAGTACTATTAACCTTGGAATTTTTCATGCTTTAGTGTCATGCCATAGGCAGGGGCTGAGAAGACAGGAATATAGTCACCTGAGAAAGCAGATTTCTAAATACACACGCTCCTACCACCTGCAGTGCTGGGAGTGCCTGTGCACACAAAGGAAGTGGATCTGGGATTCAGGATGTCCTCAGTAGCCATAGGCAAGCTGATGTTTTTAAATATAGGGGTGGTGCCAAGTACCAGCAGAACACCATGCTGTTAAAAGTTCATGCTAGCTAGTGAAGATCGGTGCTTTTCTTGGATGCTCCTGTAAATCCAGACTGAATTTTCCCAAGCTTTAAACCAGCAATGACAACGTTGGATAACGTGAACCAGAAAAAGCAAGGGAAGTGTTTTTTTGACGACTGATGTATTCATGTAAAAAAATAAAAAATCAATGCCAGGCTTTTTTTTTTTTCCTGAGAAAGGGTCTTACTCTGTTGCCCAGGCTAGAGTGAGTGGTGTGATCTCCACTCACTGCAGCGTCAACCACTTGGGTTCAAGTGATTCTCATGCCTCAGCCTTCCTAGTAGCTGGGACTATAGGCAGATGCCACCACATCTGGCTAATTTTTTGTATTTTTAGTATAGATGGGGTCTTGCCATGTTGGCCAGGCTAGAATGCCAGGCTTTCTAGCAGATTTTACTAGTAACTCTCAATACCTCTCACCACACGCTAAATGGTTCTGTTGGGCTAATGTCCTATGCCTTCATTTAGCTGGTCTCTGAATAAAAACAATTTTAGGTTTTGATTCCCACAAAAATTATAGTGTGTATTAACCTAAGACAGTTTAAATATAAGCCATGTAGTATGGAGAAAAAAAATACACATCAATGCCTTTAACTCTCAAAGGCTATTTTGTCTCCAGCATCCCTAGAACCTTTTGTATAGAACAACAGAATAAAATACCTTTTGTCCTCAGGCTTGTGGATGGCCGTTGCCATGGCTCTGAGTTCAGAACGGCCAAGTGATTTGCCCAAGTTGTCTGTGATCTTGGCTGCAGATTTAATGCTGGCTCAGATGGAGGGCTGGCAGGAACAAGGGCTCAGATTCTTCCCCAGGGAATGAATGTCACACATACACACACACACACACACACTCCCTAACACCCCCCCAACCACCACCACCACACGTAAACACACCCCCTTATCCCTCTTCATGGGGCCTTCTCCTTGCTATATTACTGATTCCTAATGAGCCACAAAATTAAAAAGAAAAGGTACAGGAACCAAGCTTTACAACTTTCAAGCAATCAGCAATGGGAAAATGGAGGGGGATGGGGGTGGAGAATCCCGCCTCAGAGAAGCAGCAGTGAATGTCAGTGGACAGAAGCCTCCGTGATTCTGAGCTGGCCAAGCATTTCTCAACAGGGGGTGACTGTGCCCCTCAGGGGACATTTGGCAGTATCAGGAGATATTTTGGTTGTCAAAGCTGGAGGAGAGGGTGCTTCTGGCATCTACTGACTAGAGACCAGGGATGGCGTTCAACACCCACAGTGTACAGAATATGCTCTTATAACAAAGAATTATCCAGCTCTGAATGTCAATAGTGCCAGTGTGGAGATTTTCTGAGGTAGCATAAAAAACATCTACATCATTTAGACCAGTGGTTCCTAATCCAGGCAGTTTTGCCACCCAGGGACATTTAGTGGTGTCTGGAGACAGTTTTGGTTATTACAACTGAGGGTGGGACACTATTGGCATCTAGTGTGTAGAGGCCAGGGATGCTGCTAAACCTCCTGTAATATACAGGACAGTTGCCACCCCCAAATAAAGAATGATCATACCCAAAATGCCAATAGTGCCATAAACCAAACATAAAATTCTAGGCTGGGTGTGGTGGCTCATGCCTGTAATCCCAGTACATTGGGAGGCCAAGGTGGGCAGATCACGTGGTCAGGAGATTGTAACCATCCTGGCCAACATGGTGAAACTCCATCTCTACTAAAAATACAAAAATTAGCTGGGTGTGGTGGCATGTGCCTGTAATCCCAACTCAGGAGGCTGAGGCAGGAGAATCGCTTGAACCAGGGAGTTGGAGGTTGTAGTGAGCTGAGATTGTGCCACTGTGCTCCAGCCTGGTGACAGAGTGAGACTCTGTCTCAAAAGGAAAAAAAAAGAAAATTCCAAGGCCCCCCCCAAATCATCTGAATAGATTCCTACTCTCTGCCAAGGGCATTCCAAAGTTAACCTGAAAAAACTAGTTCAAGCCATGATTGGAGGCGGGGATTAAAACATACCTCAATATACCCTCTTCCTTTTTGGAATTCAGGAAAAACCAACCAGCAATAACATCAACATAGACCTTGAATCTGATAAGAGACATTTGCAACCTATTCTCTCTGAAGCCTGCTACCTGGAGGCTTCATCTGCAAGATAAAACTTTGGTTTCCACAACCACTTATCATCTTATCATCATAACCCAGACATTCCTTTCTACTGATTCCAGGTCTTTAGATAATTTTTACATCTTCCTATAACCTGCAAGCCACCCGCCGACCCCCTTAGAGTTGTCCCACCTTTCCAGATTTAACCAATATATGTCTCACAGGTATTGATTAATGTCTCATGTCTCCCTAAAAGGTATAGAAGCAAGCTGTGCCCTGGCTACCTTACGCACATGTTATCAGGATCTCCTGAGGCTGTTTTACAGACCGTTCTTAACCTTGGTAAAATTAAGTTTCTAAATTGATTGAGACCTATCTCAGATACTTTTGGGTTCACAGTGCCAAGGGTGAGAAACTCTGCTCTAAGGTTACAATATATAATTCTGGTTACAGACATTTGGTGACACTGCCAAATTCTAAAATCTTAAAAAGAAATGCTTAAAAGAAAATTAACTTTCTTAGAAAACATTATAGAGCAGAGGCTCTCCATTTTTCCTGCACATTGGAATAATCTGGGGAGCATCTGAAAATCCTGATGCCCCGGCTTCACCCTAGACCAATTACATCTGAGTTTCTCAGGGATGGGACTCAGGAATCAGAGGGTTGGGGTTTGTTTTTTTGATGCTCCCCCAGTGATTTCAATGAGCACTCAAGTGTTAAACAGCACAGGTCAGCAAACTGTGGCCCACCAGCTAAATCTGGCTCTCCTCATGGCCTGCAAACTCAGAATGATTTTGACATGATTCTAAGTGATTACTTTTTTAACCAGTTAGAATATATTAAAAAAATATTTTGTGACACATGAAAGGTACACAAAATTCAAATTTCTGTGTCTATAAATGAAGTTGTATTGGCACATAGCCACACTCATTCATTTGCATATAGTCTACAGGTACTTTCAAACTACAAAGGCAGGGTTGAGTTGTTGCCACAGGTGGCCCTTTACAGGACAGTTTTGCAGGCCTCTGTTAAAGAGCAGTGGTTCTCTTTTTTTTTTTCCAGATAGAATCTCACTCTGTTGCCCAGGCTTGAGTGCAGCAGTGCAATCTCAGCTCTCTGCAACCTCTGCCTCCTGGGCTCAAGCCATCCTCCTGCCTCAGCCTCCTGAATAGCTGGGACTACAGGCAAACTTTAACCTGCATATAAATCTCCTGGGGACCTCATTAAAATGCAGATTCCATTCAGGCAGGTCTGGAAATGACCTTGAACTCCCAAGCGATTCTATCCTGCCTGCCCACCAGTCTCACTCTGAGCCAGGAGTTGGCTCTCAAAGATGGTCTGTGCAGCCCTGGGAGACCTCAAGATCCTTGCAGGAGGACTGTGAAGCCAAAACTCTTTTGATAATAGCACCAAGATGTTATTTACTTTTTTTTCACTGCTTGACATTTGCACAGTAAAACTGCTGATGCCTGAGCACAAATTGGGCAGTGGCCCATAGTGTACTTAGCAGGAATACATTCCTTACCACCACACACTCGCAAGAAAAGAAATTAAAAATCCAGTTTCATTTCAAAATGACCTTGATCCAACAAAAAAAAGTATTAATTCGATTAAACTCAACTCCCGAGTACGTGTCTTTTGAACAGTTTGTGTGATAAAATGAGTGAGAGGATGCAGAGAGCCCTTCTGTTGCAAACTAGCGTGTGATGGTGGGCTGGAGGAGACATTCTGGTGTAATTGAGTTATGAGCCGAACTTGCACCTTTCTAGGGGCGAACACTCCCTTTCTTGAAAGAATGCCCGATGAGCTACAGTTTTTCAGACTTAAGTATTTGGCAGAAACTTTCTCAAAAATAAACCAAGTGAGCAGCTTGTCACTTCAAAGAAAACAAATGATAGTATCTGTTGCCAATCACTTTTGAAAAACTTGTACCTGCCATAGTGAGACCGACAGCTTCCTAATACTTACCAGACTTCTTGATGAAATTGGTGGTGATATTAACAAATGCAACTTTTTAAATATGGTTTAATGAAATGTGTCCATATCTGGAACATCTGCACAACTCAGAGAATCAATATTTTCCAAACATCAAAGGGAAAATAATTATTGAATATAAGAGCCAATCAAAGTACAAGATCAAGCAATGAATTTTAGGGAAACAGAGTACAAAAAGATCATCCATATGGTTTCAGACTCCACATTACAAGTCGTCTTTAAGAAACCACTACCTGGTGGGTTTTGGCATTGTATCAAGAAAGAATTTCATAATTACCTGCAAAGGCCATTAAAATACTCCTCCATTTTCCAACCACATACCTGTGAGAGAGTGAGTTTTCTTCATATATGTCAACCAAAGAAGATACCCCAAGATGCCTCTGAATGAATGCAGAGGCAGATGTAAGAATCCAGCTGTCTAATATTAAGCCAGATATTAAAGAGATTTGCAAAATGTAAACCAGTCCTATTCCTCACACTAAAATATTATTTTCTTTTGGAAAATATTTATCTTTCCTAAACATTACTTAGGTCAACATATAATGGGCTTACTATTAAATGACTAAGTTTATTATTAAGTAGTAAACGTCTCAGCTCTAATTTCTTTTTTCTTTCTTAAGATGGAAGTCTCACTCTGTCATCCAGGCTGGAGTGCAGTGGCACAACCTCAGCTCAGTGCAACCTCCGCCTCCCAAGTTCAAGTGATTCTCTTGCCTCAGCCTCCCGAGTAGCTAGGATTACAGCACATGCCACCATGCCTGGCTAATTTTTGTATTTTCAGTAGAGACGGGGTTTCACCATGTTAGCCAGGCTGGTTTTGAACTCTTGACTTCAGGTGATCTGCCCACCTTGGCCTCCCAAAGTGCTGGGATTACAGGCACGAGCCACTGCGCCTGGCCCTCAGTTCTAACTTCTAATATAGAAAATATTTATAGGCACAACCAAGAACAAAGGCTTTTTTGGGGTCTTCAACTGTTTCTAAGCACATAAAGGGACCTAACACCCAAAAAGTTCGGTGAACCACTAGTATAGTACATTAAAAAGATATGAAGTCAGTTGACAGGGGCTTCCTGTCCAAGAGCAAAGTATAAAATCAAATATAGGTTGTTTCTCAGTTCTCTCTTGACTTTCATGGAGTCCTAGACATAAAAGTTCAACTACACAATGATAAGAATGTGGAAACTATTTCTAATGATAGAAAGGAAATCACTTTTCGGCAGGTCCTTTTATTAGAAGCTTATCCTAAAATCCATTTAATAAGGGATTTTCATTTTTCTGAAAACACTATGAAAGTCTTAAAATAAACGAGCTCTTAAAATAGATGAGCCTATACATTTGCAATACAGTACCAGCAGTAGAATATAAGCAAGTCAATAAAAGCAATGGTACGCTTACATGGCTGGGAATAAACACATCCAACAAACAGTTATTTGTTATTCTCTTCCTTTGCCTTTTGTGGGAACTGGCTTTGGTTTTCCCAAAGGCTCTTAGCCTGGTGAAGTGAGACAACAAGGCATCAAGGAGATCAATGGCGAGTAGGGAACGCTAGCTCTAAGCCCAGATGACACAGATTTTAACAGCACAGCGATCTGGAGGCTACTCCAGACATTTGAGAATTATTTAATATCTGCAATTTTGAGCTTTAGCAGCAATCAGTTTTCTTAACCATCTGGGCGACAGTGTCTCTCCTTTCCTGGATTCTGTTCCATTCAATGAACGTCTGTCCAATCACTGCCATGTGCAAGCCACTATGGTGGGGGCTGCAGGTGTGCTCTCCTGGCTTTGATCCTTGTAGGCAGGGTGAGGAGGAGGTAAGACACACAGACGCATAAGGTATCACTAAAGTAGAATAAAGAGAGTGCTGACACAGGGACATGGGAGAGTGAGGTAGAAACAGATCTCCCTGGTTAGTGTGGGTTGCCAAGGGAAAGGTTTATGGATGGCAGGAGGTTAACAGGTTAATCCTTCTTGAAGAACAGAAGGATTCCATGAAAAGCACAAGGGAAGGAGAGCAGGACCAATGTGGTATGGGAGATGTAGGGAGACTTCAGGGTGTAGCCGAGTTTATCAAGGACATGAGGGTAATGATGGGGAGAAGTCAGGAAGGCAGGTCCCCCCACTGCCTGGCCCAGGGAAGACATCCAAGCCAGCCTGAAGCCTCTGTGCTTCACTTTGTGGCAAGGGGGAAGAGAGGGAAGGTTTGTGAGCAGGCGAGAGACGTGATTTGGGATGTGCTTTTAAGAGATGAATCTGGCACTGGTGTGTGGGCTGGACTGGAGTGGGCACAAGCTAAACTCTTTGGTGGTAGGTGGTGGCAGAATGGGTCTTCTGAGGTTTATTCATGGGGGCAGGGCATCTTCAGTAAAAGCAGGAAGAATAAAAATTGGACAAAGCTCTGTAGCTATTAAGTAATCAACATCATGCAACATTTTCTAGGAATGGGTGAGAAAGGGTGAGAGAATTTACGTAAACAAATCTTTACAAAGGCCATCCTAGAAAATGCAAACTAATTCACAGAGAAGGAGAGCAGATCAGTGGTTGCTTGGGGAGAAGGGGAGCATAGGAAGATTGGAAAGAGTGGGGAGTGGCGGCCACATCACCATCCTGCTCACGGTGCTGCTCTCACGAGCACACATATATCAAGGCTTGTCAGACACTTTAAAGAGATGCAGCCTACGCATGTCAATTACACCATAACAAGGTGTTCTCAAAAGACCTGTTGGTGAAGTTCGATTTCTACAAAACACACTAGTAGTTTAAAAAGGTTGTGAATCCCTTTGAGAAACTAAGGATTGGTGGTGAAAGGCAAGAGCCACATAAACCTGGGTGATGGGAACCCTCCAGGCAGCAAGGCAGAGCAGAGGCATCCTCTGGGCTGAGGGTGAGGACTCACCTGACCCTCTGGGTTGAGGGTCAGGGAGGCCTTAGGGCCTTTACTAGACAACCAGAAGGCAGGAGGTTACAATGAGGGGAAAGGAAGAGAAAGGGCACTGAGGGAGACAAGCCTGTTCCTCTAACCAGAATAACACACTCATATGCCCTGCATATATCTCTATATGTGTTTATAGCACGTGCTATATGCAAACATACACATGTATGGTATATGTTGCATAAATAAATATATGCAGGTTTAAATGTATTGGTTTATGCATTGTGTGCCTTTTAAAAGAATGCATTTCTCTTTAGGAAACTCTGATACACAGACTGTATATAATATTCCGGACTTACCAAGCTATCGATCCCTGCAGTAAGCTTAACATCTGGGACAAAGCTACTCCAAGGGCTTCTACTGCTTCACTTAGAACCAATTTCCTGACTCAGAGCATAGGGCTTAGTCTAGGGGTTCTCAACTCTTGGTACTATTGGCACGAGACATACTCTGTTGGGGGAGAGGCTGTCCTGTGCACTGCAGGATGCTTAGGAGCATCCCTTACCTCTATCGCTAGATGCCTGAAAGTCATCCCCAGAAAGGCAGAAACTCCCCTGGATTGAGAAACACTGGCCTACTACAGTGGTTCTCAACCTTGGCTGCACAGGGGATCACGTGGCAGGGAAGCTTTTAAGAACACTGATGCCTAGGCCCCACCCCCAAGATTCTGAGTGACTTGGTTTGGATATGGCTTTGGGATTTTAAATGACATACCCTCCCTTCAAGGGTTCTACTGTGAAGCTCAGGCTGAGAACTTCTTACTCAAGGAAATCATCTCACAAAGTTAACCCTATTTACATGCAGATAATTCTAGAAACCTCAATTAGCCTATCTAGTCATTTTTTTTTTTTGAGATGGAGTCTTGCTTTGTTGTCCAGTCTAGAGTGCAGTGGCGGAATCTCTGCTCACTGCAACCTCCACCTCCTGGGTTCAAGCGATTCTCCTATCTTAGCCTCCCGAGTAGCTGGGACTATAGGCACCCACCACTCCACCCAGCTAATTTTTGTATTTTTTTAGTAGAGATGGGGTTTCACGATGTTGGCCAGGCTGGTCTCAAACTCCTAACCATGAGTAGCCAATCTAATCTTAATTTACTTAACAAATACCTACTGAGTTCCTCTGCAACTCTCAGAGTGCAAGGTCTTGACCAGCCTTCCCCAGGAATTGAGCCATGTACACAATGGACACTAAAATTAGATAATTTCATATAGAGTCACACATCTTGAGTGCTAAAAATAAAGTGATCATCATTCAACGCTATGAACGAGTGCTTTCTTGGTCACAGGTCCCGAGCCAGGCCAAAGTAGAGAGTAAGGCATGAAGACATCTGCTCACAGACAGCTTAGAGTCCAGTGCCTCAGGAAGGCCATCAAACACCTGACAGGTGCTCATTTAACCCAGCAATACATTCTCTGAGAGGCGAGGCTTTGGGAAAGTGAAGAGGTTATGATCACTAAGGAGACAGAGGATGCATTTGCACTGTGAAATGTTTATACGCCCTGTGGCAAGCAGGGTGTACAAATGTTTATACACCCTGTGGCAAGCAGGGTGTATAAATGTTTATACACCCTGAGACACCCGCAATGATCCTCACCAACCTACGTTCATGGCCTTGTGTAATTCCCTCCCCCGAGTGTGGGCTGGACCTACTGACTCACTTCTTAGGACTAGAATATGGCAAAAATGATGGGATATCACTTCTATGATTAGGTTTCAAAAGACTGACTTCTGTCTGGTTAGCGCTGTCTCTCTGGCTGGCAGACTGTCTTACTGATTCACTTGCTTTCTCTCTGAGGAAGTCATCTCCTGTCAGAAGTACCTAGGAGAGCCCACATGTGACAAAAAATCAAGGAAGGTTTTAGGCCAACAGCTTGTGAGGAACTGAGGCCTTCAGTCCAACAGGCCTCAAGGAACCAAGTCCTGCCAATAGCCACGTGAATGAGCTTCGAAGTGGATCCTTCCCCAGTTAGGCCTTCAGATGAGACTCCCGTTTCATTAGAGTTTCTGAGATGGCTAAGCTGAGCCCAGACTCCTGATCTATGGAAGCAGAGATAATACACATTTTGTTTCTAGCCACTATGTTTTGGAGGAATCTGTTATGCAACAATTGATAACACACAGCCTCAGCTCTGATGTCTACAGCTTTACAACAGAATTTTTTTGCATTGGCTCTTATACACGAAGATATAGTGGCAATAGGAAAACATTTCTTAAGAGGAATTTACTGCAAATTCAATAGTACTATCTGCTAAGGATGTGGAGATTTGACTTTGAGCATCTTGACTGTATATACATATACAGGTTGAAGATATACATACACAGGTTGAACTGAAATACTTTACCAAAGATGTTATAACGAGGGGTTATGGCCCTCTATGTATATAGCAGTGGTGGTCAAACTTCACTGTGCATTAGAATTGCCTGGGGGGTGCTTCTTAAATGGGCCAAATTTCTGGGACCCATCCCAAAGAGGGTAGGTGGGGACTAAGAATCTAGTTTTTCTTTTTAAGAAATCGGGTCTTGCTATGTTGCCCAGGCTGAACTTGAACTTCTGGGCTCAAGTGATCCTCCTGTCTTAGCCTCCCAAATAGCTGGGACTACAGGTGTGTGCCGCCATGCCCATATAAAATCTGGATTTTTAACCAGCATTCTTAGTGATTCTGATTCAGGGCATTGGAACCTCATACTCTGAAAAAAAATAATTTAAAAAATTATTCCCAACACTACATTTAGTAAACCACAAATGTCTTTTCCAGACACAGAAAATAAAACTTGCTAAAGTACACTGAATAGAATACTAGATGAAAGTAGCTCACAACATCTACTTAATGGGACTTGGTTTATTAGGGGAACACTCAGAAGGACCTGAAAGAGGCCAGAGGGGCTGAGCTTCCAGAAAGAGCCAAGAAATTCTCTGAAGGGCTGAGCCTTAGCTGACAGCGTGTGAACAGCCAATTCCTATTCCTCACAGAGAGTAAAGATTCTGGGGCCTGGAGGGCAGAGGATGAGGGATGTTTGAGGGACAAGATTTTAGGAAACTGAGTGCCAAGCGAAGTTTTTAGGTGTTGCCTAACATCAGTAGGTGGAGTATTGCATTTTGGCACACTTTGCAAATTCTAAGTCAACGACTGGCAATTGTTTTCTGTAAAGGACCAGATGGCAAGTATTTTTGGCTTTGCAGGGTGTACAGTTGCAGCTTCTCAACTCTGCTACTAGAGTACCTAAGCAGCCACAGACAATCAAAATGTGCCTGGCTGGTTCCGATAACACTTTTCTTTAAAAAACGCAGTGGGTGGCATCACCAGCCTGGTCTGTCAAATCCTCACAGGAATCTTGATTTATTGCTACTGGGAAATAGCACAAGCATGTAAGCAAAGTTTTCTCAAGACACAGGAAGTCTTGTTTAGATCCCATTACCTCTCCTACCAGCCTGACATTTCATCCCTAGAGCTAGTCCCTGGGGGTGAAAGCATTGTTCATGGAAGTCTCCAGATAAAATGCAAGATGATCACCAAAGAAATATTTGTCCCACCTAAATGACTCTCTTAACACCCAGAGCATTCCATTAAGTACAAAAGCCAATTCATATAAGCTTTCATAGAAATGGGAGCACATGGGGGGTGAGGGTATATGCGGCTTATTTGGGAGTGAACCCGGGTACCCAAAATGACACAGCCTGAGGAGGTGGGAAGACTTAAGTGGCTGACTTCAGCTACTCCCCAGCTAACTTCAGAGTAACTCCAGTTACCTCTAAGGGTGGCAAAAGATTTCAAAGCAAAATTAATTTTAATTGAGTCTAGTTAGAGTTATATGAAAACATATAACATAAGGGACTTTCAAAGGCAGCAAAGACCAGATGGCACTACTTCTCAAAGACTGAGAATAATCCAAGTCAGTGTCCCTAAAATGGGACATGTCTGACAGAAAGCTCAAGATCAACACTTAATACTCATCGATCTGCTTTCTACCTCTGCTTTCTCTGTCTGCCTACTGTAAGACGGAGAAGCAAACATAAGACCAGAAGACAAAGGGAGCTGATATGTCACAGACACAGTAAGCCACTATCACATAATCAAGTGCTAATTATAGACTAATAATATAGCACATAAAAAACTGAATGTTCATAATTAAGAAATTCTTTACATATATATCTATATATATTTCTTTATACCTATATATAAATTATATATATATATATATATATATATATAGTTGTGATAAAGATTTCTAGATCTCTTGAGGATAGATTCACAATCAATTCCTTCCTGCCTTCTCCCTTCTTGCTCTAAATTAGTGCATCTCAAGCTTTAATGTGCACAGGAGCCACCTGGAACTCTTATGAAAATGCAGATTCTGATTTAGTGGGGTTGAGTGGGGCCTGGGAGTCTGCATTTTTAACGAGCTCCCGGAGGAGTCAATTCTGCTGGTCCACAGCCTGCACTTGGAATAGATGATGTAGATTTCCTTAGGCTATCCTCTGAAACCTGTGTAATACAATCTGCAACAGCCTGGAAATACTCCCTCCATGTTGAGCACAATATTCCATGGAATGCAGATTTAGCATGAACTACCTGCTTCACCGCTTGCCTGCATCTCAGACCACCACCTCAGGCCAGGCCCCTAGGGCAGCATCACAGGAGGTAGCCCTTGCGGCCATACATCCTTTTATCTCCTGAAGGCAGAAAAGATGTTGATACTACCTGCCCAAAAAAGCTGAAAACTGAAAAGGAAAAAGAAACAGATAAGGAAAGCATAACTATCCAAGCCCTATAGATGGAATTCTACTGGGAAGTGGAGCAAGAAAAAGAAAATCATGAAAAGAACCCTGGAGCCACCGTGAACCTTCCAATGGGGAATAAGGAAGTTCCTGGAGAAAGGCAGTCTCTGCTACAGAAACTGCATAAGTGGGAGAGGCATTTTCCTTTGGCAAAAATTTCCTGGTCATCCTGTATCAAAACCTCTTTTTCCCTGTGGAAGGAGGCTGACAACTCTGCAAAAAAAAAACCAAAAAAACAAAAAGAAACAAAACAAAACCATATGGAATTCCCTATTTTTTTCCTCACACCATCTGGTTGGCTTTGGGGATCTGAGTACAGAACGGCAATTGCACCGATTCAGGAGCCAACAAAATCTGTAAGTGTCTGGGAAGGCGATGGCATGGCTGGAGTGGGTCCTCCCTTCGCTCTGTGGCCTGTGCTGTAGGCTTTTACACTATCACACGTAAGGTCTCTGCAGATGGCTCCAAATGCAAACAGTCCCCGTGGAGGCATTAATGCACACAAAAAGTTAAAACTATGTGTAGGTGGAGATCGCTTCAGGATCCGGGAAGATAATTCTTTAAATCAAGTTCAGTCATTTTGTTTCTCCCTCTCAGGCAAGAACCTGCTAGTTCATGGAATTCTCATTTGAAGTATCACCAGCAACCTGTTACTATTAGACTTCCACAATCTTTTATCATATCATTCTGGAATTCCAAAAACTTGAAAAGTAACAGGATGTTTTTCCCCTAACTCATCTGGCAGCAAAACCTGTTTTGATCTCATCTTCCTTAGTGCCAAAATCTCACCTGAATGGACAAGGAGTTGTTTACAGTCTTGGGCTGTCCAGAAAGATTAACGAGTTAGATTTGCGGAGACACTCGGTGGTGGTATCACGCACTACATCATCTATGCACTACATTATCTTTTGGAAACCCAAACTCTGGAATTCTGCAAGAAATCAGTTTCAGAAAAAAGAAAATAAAGCCTCGTATTTTTCTTTTCAGCTGCCACTGCTGCTAAGAATGCCCAAATTCTGGTGTCTCACTGTAGGATCAGAAGCACACAAATCTAATTGCAATGCTTTTACAGGGAACTGCTCAACAAGTGGAGAAAACTCTTCAAGAGCAATTGACAGAGGTTTTTCTTATTCCTCCCAGTAAGATATTGGTGTTAACTCTTTACCATAGAGTTTAATGAACTAAAATACAGGAACGAGTAAGTATTTCTCTGGGTTTCCAAGTGGCCTGATGTCATCTAACACTCTTAAAATAAAGATTCTTAAAGACTCTTAAGATGAAGAGGGACTCCTCCCTCAAGAAGTCGTTTCTGATAACTTGAGGGCTTTCTAACATGTTAAAATATACCCCTTTCCCGTTAACTGCCCTTGAATTAGGCACATCTCATTGCTTTTTTTTTTTTTTTTTTTTTTTTTTTTTTGGTGCAGGGGGGGGTTTTTTTTTTAAAAAAGCTTGGATATATATAGGAAAAGCACACGGATGAAAACAAAA
>CAUYLG010027718.1:0-50860 GCA_963573385.1 Cacajao melanocephalus | reverse complement strand
GCAGTGTCTCCAGTCCTTTGCTATTATATATGCATTATTTATTATTTATTTCCATTGATGCAACTCTTATAGATGGTATTAGATTTGACTTTATTAATCAATATGGAAATTTTTTTTTTTTTGAGACAGAGTCTCACTCCGTCACCAGGCGCCAGGCTGGAGTGCAGTGGCCAACCTCGGCTCACTGCAACCTCCACCTCCCGGGTTCAAGAAATTCTCTTGCCTTAGCCTCCCGATTAGCTGGGACTATGGGTGCACGCCACCACGCCCAGCTAATTTTTTCGTATTTTTAGTAGAGACGGGGTTTCACCATGTTGGCCAGGATGGTCTCAATCTCTTAACCTTGTGATCCACCTGCCTTGGCCTCCCAAAGTACTGGGATTACAGGTGTGAGCCACCGTGCCCAGCTGAAAATTTTTTTATTATACTTTAAGTTCTCGGATACATGTGTAGAACGTGCAGGTTTGTTACATAGGTATACATGTGTCATGGTAGTTTGCTGCATCCATCACCCCATCATCTACATTAGGCATTTCTCCTAATGGTATCCCTCCCCTAGCCCCCCCCTCCCCTCCTATCTCTCCCCTACACCGCCACCCCCTGACAGGCCCCTGTGTTTGATGCTCCCCTCCCTTTGTCTATGTGTTCTCATTGTTCAATACTCACTTATGAGTAAGAACATGTGGTGTTTGGTTTTCTGTTCTGATGTCAGTTTGCTGAGAATGATGGTTTCCAGCTTCATCCATGTCCCTGCAAAGGACATGAACTCTTCCTTTTTTATGGCTGCATAGTATTCCATGGTGTATATGTGCCACATTTTCTTTATCCAGTCTATAATCGATGGGCATTTGGGCTGGTTCCAAGTCTTTGCTATTGTGAACAGTGCCCCAATAAACATACATGTGCATGTGTCCTTATAATAGAATGACTTATAATCCTCTGGGTACATACCCAGTAAAAAGAAACTATTATTAGAGTGAACCAGCAACCAACAGAATGGGAAAAAATTTTTGCAGCCTACCCAACTGACAAAGAGCTAATACCCAGAATCTACAAGGAACTTAAATAAATTTACAAGAAAAAAACAAACAACCCCATCAAAAAGTGGGCAAAGTATATGAACAGACACTTCTCTAAAGAAGGCATTTATGCAGCCAACAAACGTATTTTAAAAAAAGCCCATCATCACTGGTCATTAGGGAAATGCAAATCAAAACCTTATTGGAAAATATTTTTATTTTAGTAGATAAGTCCATTTGTATTTGTTGATGGGATTAATATATTTAGTTTCAGTTTTATCATACTTTATAGTTATGTAAATTCATATGTAATATATATGTGTGTGTTGTTTATTTATATATATTTCCTTTTGGTCTGTTTTATTTGTCATGTTCTCTCTTCTCTCTCTCTCTCTCCCCCTTTTTCTCTCTTCTGGTATACATTTTGATATTTAGGTAACATTGTTTTAGATTTTTGTTATAACAATTATTATCTTTATAAGTGTATGTGATCTTGTTAGTTCCTCCCTTCCTTCTTTCCATTTTTCTTTCTTTTCTGCTACTGTATGTTGGATCCTTACCATGAATAATCTTGAAATTTACTAGTGACTTCTTCTCTCCTTCTACTCCCTCTCCCCAACATACTTTTATCCCAATTAATATAGCTGACCCTTGAATGACATGGGTTGTGGTTGTGTGGGTCTACTTATATAAGGACTTTTTTCAATAAATACATTGGAATTTTTTTGAAAATTTGAAAGAATTTGAAAAAACTTGCAGATGAGCCATATAGCCTAGAAATATCAAAAAGAATAAGAAAACATTAAGTAGATTGTGAAAGCATAAACTTTATTTAGATACTATTCTAACATTTACTCCCATAAACTATCCACGAATCCATTATAAAAAGTTAAAATTTATTAAAACATATGCACACAAACACAGACCATATGTGGCACCATTTTCAGTTAAATGTAAACAAAGATAAGATGCAGTATTAAATCATAATTGCATAAATTTAACTGTAGTACATACGGTACTACTGTAATAATTTCATAGTCACCTCTTGCTGCTATTGCCTTGAGCTCAAGTGTTGCTAGTGTCTGCTTAAGACCCCGTGTGGATGCTGACCACCCCCAAGTAAGCAGTTCATCTCTCCATTAAACTGCATATCACAGTAATAACTGATCTCAAGTTTCTCACATAGTTCTCATCGTGTTTAGTGCAATAACCATAAACCTTAAATAACACCATGAGACCCATACAAAATGCCACTAGAAATGATGGAAGTGCTCCCAAGAAGCAGAGAAAAGTCATGGCATTACAAGAAAAAGTTGAATTGCTTGATATATACCAAAGTTTGAGGTCTGCAGTTGCAGGTGCTAATGTTTCAGACAGATGATCTGTCTCATAAACAGGTAATGTAAACTTACAGCATTGATAGACACAGTATTGTGCTATAAATGTATTTTCTCTTTTTATGATTTTCTTAATAATTCTTTTCTCTAGCTTACTTGATTGAAAGAATACAGTGTATAATACCTATAATATACAAAATGTGTATGAATTGACCATTTATGTTACTGATAAGCCCTCTGGGCAACAGTAGGCTGTTAGCAGTTAAGTTTGTAGGCAAAGTTGTATGTGGATTTTCAACTGCACAGAGGGTTGGCACCCCTAATCCTTATGTCGTTCAAGGGTCAGCTGTGCTTGTAAGGTAATAACTGAGCTTACTCTACTTTTCCTAGATCTTCTCCATTCTTCTCCCATTTCTTTGTCATTTTCTGTCTTTCAACCTTAATTTATTCTTAGCTTACAGGACATGAGAAAATTTCACCAAGAATGAAAAAAAGCAAAGAAGTATTTGTGTATGTGTGTGGGTGGGGGGCAGGTAGTGAGTGGTAAATACATACAGTCATCCCTTGGGGTATTTGTTCCAGGACCTCCTGCAGATACCAGAATGTGTGATGCTCAAGTTCCAGATATAAAATGGCATAGTATTTGCATATAACATATACACATCCTCCTATATACTCTAAATCACCTTTAAGTTACTTATAATACCTAATACATTGTAAATGTTACATAAACAGTTGTTACGCTGTATTGTATAGGGAATAATGACAAGAAAAACGTCTGTAGTTGGTCAGTACAGACAAAACTTTTATTTCTGACTATTTTTGACCCATAGTTGGTTGAATCCATGGATGCAGAACCCATGGATACAAAGAGCCAAGGGTATATTGTTTTGACTGGTAGACACCTATTTCATGGTCATCACCAGCCCTGTGGCTATAATTCTCTAGTTCTTTCAGTTGTCTGAAGCTTGTTCCTCAGTAAGAGTTCCTGGGAACAGTCTTGCTCAAGTTCTTGAGTGCCTGAGACAGTTTGTCTGCAGCCTTCATACGAGAAAATTTGTGTGGTTACATATGAAGTTCTTAGTTACCTTTCTTTTGTCTTGAGGATCTTGAGTATGTTAATTTCAAACTTCTGAAATAAAGAAATACTTCAGAAAGTCTAACAAATGTTTGGCTTGTTGTTTTCTGTTATGGCTCCACGAACTCTTCGTTTTCATCTTGTCCAACCCCTAGGTAGGACAATGACACCAGGAAATGGACTTCCTTTTCAGCCAGTGGTCCTCCTGCCAGAGACAAGCAGAGTTGAGAGGGGGTCCAGGAGACTATCTCCTCAGGCCCTAATACACATGAGGAGCCCTAAAAAGCATGTAAAATCCAGCTCCCAGAGCCCCACTCCTAGAGTCTGATGCAGTGAGTGTGAGGCAGGGCCTCAGATATAAGAATTCTTAATATCTGGTACTCGTGGTCTCTGGACCACTTTGAAAACTACCCATATAGTGCAATTGTCTTATTTTGTAGATAAAGAAAATTGCTTAAGACTGCACAGTGAGCTTGAATGAGAGTAGGATTCCCAGTCAGAGTTGAAAAATTTCTTGAATCTCAACCAGGGTTTTTACCAGGGTAGCATAGGGCTCTGAAGGACAGAAAATCCTGGGTTTTATGGCTTGGGGGAATTGATAAGTGCAAAGACTGAGATATTAAAAACAGGCAAAGAAGCAAACAAATCACACATAGGAAATGTAAGCTGAGATATAAGAGGGGCCAGACGAGGCCGAAATTTTACTGAGGACTCACTCTGCCTCATTCATTCTTCCTGGTGGTCCTGAGGGATAGCAATTACTATCCAGTTTTATGAAAAGGAAAATGGGATATCCACAGAGAGAAAGTGACCAAGGATGCTGGATAGTAAGTGGAAGAGCCAAAAAAGTTATGAGGATGATGATAGTGATGGAGATATGATGACTTGACAAAGATGATGATGGAGATGACAGTCATGATGTCATGATAGTGATGTTGATGCTGATGTGACAGTGACAACAATATTAGCAAGTACAGGCAATAACTATTATTTCTGGAGCTTGGCTCTGGGTCAGCATTTATATTAAGAATATTTTATCTATTACATTACTGACCCCACATCCAGCTCTAAGGTATTAAGCACCAGGCCTATCCTTTCCAAATTCAAGATTTTTTTATATTATTTTAATATTTTACTAGCAATAAAATAATAATGATAGCAATATTTTACTATTATTTTAATGTTTTTAATAACCTACAGCACTGTCTTCTTGCCACAAGGTAAGAAATCAGAGGGTCATTATTCTCTTGTTCTTTGTTCAAACTTTGGGAAGAAGAAACTATAGGGAGTTGAAAACTTGAATTTCTGATGATCTTAAAGGCACCCAAGAGAACGAAGGAGCTGATACTGATGAAATCCACTTGCCAGGACTGTATAAATAGCAACTTGTACCTACACTGCTCCTCATCTGCACACATCAAAGAGCACATTAGAAGAATTAAAATGTCAAGTGGGTTAAATATGAAATGCGACCTATCTTATTATCTTGTGAGGGGGGAAAAGCTGTCAAGAACTCAAATCTTCCCAGTTGCTTTGAATATAGCTGGGGGCTGGTGGGCCTCTTCTGGGAGACTTGCCAACAGACGCTCTTAACGGCGCTAAAGTCAGGTCGGGCGGTGTCCATTTTCACAGGGCGGTGTCCATTTTCACAGTCGGGTAGGGTCAGAAAGATTTGGGCAATTATTGTGAGGCTACTTCTCTATGGGGTCTTTTCTAAAAATGTCCATGTTGTTTTTAGTAGTTTATCTCCTAGTGCACAGTTGCAGCCTGGAACCTAGGTCTTCCAACTCTTTGAAAACAAGCTTTTAAGCTTTTTTTTCTGGTTGATGTTTTACCACTGGTTGCTTTGGAGAATTCTCTCCAGGGCTTGTAAGTAACGAGCTTAAGGCTCTAACAAGTCCAAACATCTCATACAATTCCACTAGCCATCTGCCCTGCTATCTAGTGGTCACTCAGATTCCAAAACGTTAAGGAGAATGTGCAGATTCAGCAGAGTCAAAACCTTTGGTAAGACTTGAAGGTGATTTCTAAATTGGAGAAATCATCTGAGATAAGATGACCACACATATCTGACAGAAATAGACCTAAGGTGCATGGTGAAGTTTGTTAAGGGTCTGTCTATTGTACAATACTGAGAAACAAGGAGAGGGAGATGGGGCATTGGAGATTGCTGGGACGCGCATTGGCCTCTTTCCTTGTGCAGGCTGTGGAAATAAGATGAGCTGCTAGTTTACCTGATGGTCAGGTATGACATGAAAAGCCAGTGTCTGGCAAAGACCCACCCTGTCATGGTGGAAGGCCACCTCCCTGCTGCCTGCCCCAAGCACAGCCCTCCTCCTCTGGCTCCCACAGACAGAAGGCATTGAGGGGGCTCAGTTCTCCACTCAGTCCAAGAAGAATCTGGAATGCTGTATCTATGCTGTCCGTATTCATCCAGCATCTGCTTCAGAAGCTTTTGGCTAAGTAAATAGCAATTTAAAACTCAATCTGACTAAAATAACAAAGGTGATGTGTTGACTCACATGATTTAAAATATCCAGAAATAGGGATAGCATCCAGTGGGGCTTAACTCAAGGCTTGCCCCTAGGAGCCATTAGCAACAGGAATGATGATGTGAGCTAAAAATGTTCACCAAGTGTTTTCCACTTTGCCCAACATTTTTCAAAAACTGTTTATATTTAACTCATTTAATTATCAGAAAAACACAATGACTTAGGCATTATTACATTTCTTTAAAGAAGAAAGAATAGAGGAACACAGAGATTAAGGAACATGCCCAAGATCGTGCAGCTTGTAGAGCAGAGGAACTGAGCTCCAACGCTTGGCTGTCTTGCACCAGAATGCTGACTCTTAGCTATGGTACTCCGTCACCTCTGCATTGGATGGAATTGTTTGTTACCTTTGAAGAAGCCATGTTTTAGCAGGAGAGGCAGAGAGAGGAGATAATAACAAAACAAAGTGAGGCATGTGAAGCCATGTGAAGTAATACTGGGATGCACACAGCCCTGCAAATCTATCTGACAGCTCCATGCACACAGCAAACTGAATCCAAATTGCCTAAGACAAGCAGCCTTTCAACCCGTCTGGAGCAACCCTGGTGGTAATAGCTTCAGAAGTGCCCTCCCCAGCTCTCTAGTTAGGCTATTTTTTAACAGGCTACATGGCTCATAATTACTTGTGTCTCCTTCAAGAGAGCCAAAGTCCCTTGCCACTGGGAGTTTTTGCATTAACCCTCAGACTGATTTCAGCAGCCTCCTCTTGACATGCTAGGAAACTAGGGCGTTAGCCAAGGCCCTGAGATGCCTAAGGCATCAAGGCAAATGCAAGAGGAACATCCATGATGAGCAAGTGGTAGCAGCAAGGGCAGAGTCCTGAGTCAGCCCAACATGGGCTGGAATCCCAGCTGGCCACTCACAAGCTCGGTGACCTTGAACAAGTCATGCCTCCTCTCTAAGCCTCCACTCTCACCTGTAAAATGCAGACAGTAATACCTACTTTAACATCTCAGGATTAAATGTGGTAATATAATGTATTCAGACTCATTTAGTATACTATGGGGTACATGTTAAAAATTCAATAAATGCTTGTTATTACTGAAATTTTCTTTGTTTCCTTCCCTCCCTCCCTCCCTCCCTTCCTTCCTCTCTCTCTTTCTTTCTTTTTTCTTTCTCTCTCTCTTTCTTTCTTTCTCTTTAATTTCCAAGATACATGTGCAGAACGTGCAGGTTTGTTACATAGGTATACGTGTGCCATGTGGTTTGCTGCACCTATTTCCTTCCCCTCTCCTGCCATCCCCACAACAGGCCCTGGTGTATGTGTTTCCCCCCTCCCTGTGTCCATATGTTCTCAGTGTTCAACTCCCACTTATGAGTGAGAACATGCAGTGTTTGGTTTTTTTTTTTCCTGTGTTAGTTTGCTGAGGATGATGGCTTCCAGCTTCATCCATGTCCCTACACCAACAATAGACAAGTAGAAGATCAAATCTTGAGTGAACTCCCATTCACAATAGCTACAAAGAGAAGAAAATACCTAGAGAAGAAAATAACAAGGGATGTGAAGTACTTCCTGAAGGAGAGCTACACACCACTGCTCAAGGAAATAAGAGAGGACACAAACAAATGGAAAAACTTTCCACCCTCATGGATAGGAAAAATCAATATCATGAAAATGGCCATAATGCCCAAAGTAATTTACAGATTCAATGCTATGCCCATCAAACTACCATTGAAATTATTCAGAGAATTAGAAAAAAACTACTTTAAAATTCATAAGGAATCAAAGAAGACCCATACAGCCTAGACAATCCTAAGCAACAAGAACAAAGTTGGAGGCATCATGTTATCTGACTTCAGACTATACTACAAGGCGACATTAATCAAGACAGCATGGTACTAGTACCAAAACAGAGTCATAGACCAATGGAACAAAACAGAGACCTCAGAAATAATACCACACACCTACGATCGTCTGATCTTCAACAAACCTAACAAAAACAAGCCACAGGGAAAGGAAATCCTGTTTAATAAATGGTGCTGGTAAAACTGGCTAGCCATATGCAGAAAACTGAAACTGGACCACGTCCTTACACCTTATACAAAAATTAACTCAAGATGCACTAAAGAGGTTAAATATTTTACGTTTAAATGTAAAACCCAAAACCATAAAGACCCTAGAAAAAAACCTAGGCAATACCATTCAGGACATAAGCATGGGCAAAGACTTCATGACGAAAATGCCAAAAGCAATTGCAACAAAGGCCAAAGTTCACAAATCAGATCTAATTAAACTAAAGAGCTTCTGCACAGCAAAATAAACTATCATCAGAGTGAACAGAACAGGAGAAAATCTTTGCAATCTACCCATCTGACAAGGGTCTAATATCCAGAATCTACAAGGAATTTAAACAAATTTACAAGAAAAAACCCCATCAAAAAATGGGCAAAGGATACGAACAGACACTTCTGAAAAGACGACCTTAATGTGGCCAGCAAACAAGAAAATTTCATTTGTCAGCTAAAGCATTTAGTGACTTAGAAACACGGAAGATCCTTATCTTTCTTGCACATGACATTTGGGGTCACTTAGCATGGAAGCTCAGTCCATTGCCCAGCAGTTGAAATCTTTTTCTATTTTTATTTTTTTTAAATCAGAGAATTAGGGGCACAAGCGCAACTTTGATACATGGATATATTGTATAATGGTGAAGTCTGGGCTTTGAAATTTTTACACGGTTTTATTATTTGCCACGTACTGTTGCAAATTTGTGTCTCCTTCAAGAGATGAGAAATATCTTGCCAATGGGAGCTTTTTTCATTTACTCTGAGAGTGATACAATAAATTACAATACAGTAATTCCAATTTAGGGACTGGAAGTTCAGTTAAAATTACCCATTTTGTTCGGAAGATTGTACGTTTCGGTTACATTCAAAAGTCTATAATGGTCTCATGATTCACCCTGCATGGATGTCAGCAGCCTAAATAACCCACTAATTAAGCACAACATAGAAAGAGGCTTAGTTTGTTGCTCTCTTCCCCTGCCTGTCTGTAGCTCTGTCGTCCTACCTGCTCTGTACCCAGCCACCCCAGGTCACTCATCACATCCTCACCTGGTAAAACCCTTCTCCATGACCCCTGACAAACTCCTACTTACCCCTCAAGACCCAGTTCAAAGTGCTCCCCGCTGCAAAACATTTGCAGACTCTTGAAGGTATAGTAAAACCACTCCTCACTTTGCATTACCCTGGGAGTGTGTGCCTTCCTCAGCAGATAGCTTCTGTACTGTTTCGTTGCCCTTGCTGCGGGGACTGCAAATGGGGTATGGGAAACCTCAGCCCTGATATATGTATGTGTTTGTGGAGGTGAGTGCTGTCAGAACCAGGTAGCCTCTGGCAGTGAGCAAATAAATAGCAGAAGCAAGGTGGGGCAAGGTGGGAAGAATGAGGGAGCACTATCAGTCAGCCTGAGCAGCTCAGGTCATGAGTTTGTCTTTCTCCAGTAGGCCTGTCCCCCTGCAGGGCTGGGGCATATCTCCCTCACCTCCAGTCTACAGAACTTGTATGACAGTTTTATGTGTCAATTTGACTGAGCCAAGAGATGCCCAGATAACTGGTGAAACATGATTTCTGGGTGTATCTGTGACAGTGTTGCTGAAAGACAGTAGCATTTGAATTGGTGGACTGAGTCAAGCTGATGGCTTTCCCTGTGTGTGTGGGCATCATGGCATCTGTTGAGGGCCTGAATAGAACAAAACGGTGAAGAAAGGCTGAATCCTCCCTCTTCCTGACTGAGCTGGAACATTGATCTTCTGCCCTCAGTGCTTCTGTCTCAGGCCTGCAGATCTGGATTGGCTGTCGGGTCTTGGAATTATACCACTGGCTTTCCCGGGTCTCCAGTTTACAGACAGCAAGTCGTGGGGCCACATAGCTTCTACAATCAGGTGAGTCAATTCCTCATAATGTGTGTGTGTGTGTGTGTGTGTGTGTGTGTGTGTGTGTGTGTGTGTGTGTTTCTGCTTCTCGGGAGAACCCTGGAGACTAGCACGTTTGCTGAGCAATGAATGCCTCCACCACCTTCAAATGCTGTCTTCCACAAACAGCTTCTTGATTAATATCTTTTCATGTTACCACCACCTCTCATCCAAAGGAATGAATGGGAAGATACACTGGAACTTCAGATAGATCACTTGCCCGGTGTTAGATGTTGTGGGAGCTGTGGAGGTAGGAGACCCACAGTCCTTTCCCTCAACGATGGTCCCATCTCCCTGAAGAAAGTGGAATGAACAGAAGACATTAAGCCTATGGCCAGGCACAGTGGCTCACACCTATAATCCCAGCACTTTGGGAGATTGCGGCAGCTGGATCACCTAAGGTTAGGAGTTTGAGATCAGCCTGGCCAACATGGTGAAACCCCATCTCTACTGAAAATTGTTCAACTCCCTTTGAGATAAGTGGAGTTGCCCCAGAGGGTCACAGATGAAGCCTGCTGGTGGTATTGGAGCAGGAGATCACCAGCCAACTTCCTTTTCTCTCCCTATCTTCCATCCTGCCGGAAACAGTAGGATCAGCAAGTATGAACTGGGAGTCAGGAAGCCCTCGATTCAAAACCTAGAGGTGCCTTTTTCTTTGCTGAGACTGTGGATAAGCCCAGTTTTCTCTCTGAGCCTCAGTCTCCTCATCAGTGCAATGTGAATGGTGCTGTGATAAACCTCCTCTTGAGGTGTGCAGTGGGTAGTATACAGTAAGAGCTGTAGGAAATGGTAGGTATTCATAAAACAAGCCCAGTTCTTGCAAGACACAGTTTTCATACACAGTTTTCAGACCTGGCCTCTTTGGCATCATGGAAAAGGTGAGTGGGAGCTTGATCCACCTCATGTGTGAGATTAGGTAACTACATTAGTTTGCTAGGGCTGCCATAAAAAAGTAATCTTGGCCAGGCATGGTGGCTTACGCCTGTAATCCCAGTACTTTGGGAGGCTGAGGCAGGTGATCACTTGAGGTCAGGAGCTCAAGACCAGCCTGACCAACATGATGAAACCCTGTCTCTACTAAAAATACAAATATTAGCCAGGTGTGGTGGTGCACGCATGTAATCCCAGCTGCTCTGGAGGCTGAGGCAGGAGAATCTCTTGAACCTGGGAGGCAGAGATTGCAGTGAACAGAGATCATGCCACTGCACTCCAGCCTGGGCAACAGAGTGAGACTGAGACTCCATCTCAAAAAAAAAAAAAAGTCCAACAGAAATTTGTTTTCTTCCCAGTCTGGTGGCTGGATATCTGAGATATGTTGATTTCTCTTGAGGGCTATCTCCTTGTCTTGTAGATGGCTGTTTTCTCTCTGTCTTTACGTGGTCATCTCTACACACCTGTCTGTGTCTTAATCATTTCATCTTATAAGAATACTAGACATACTGGATTAGGGCCCACCCTAAAGACCCCACTATAAGCTAAATTACCTCTTTAAAGATTCTGTTTCCAAATACAGTCACATTCTGAGGTACTAGGAATTAGGACTCAGCATGTGAACTTGTAGGAAGGCATAATTCAGTGCATAACAATAACTTCCGTTACAAGGCGCTGTATGGCTGCTCCAGTCCTCAGAGCAGAACCTGAGTAAGGGAGCTGGGCTGGGAGAAGGTGAGCAAAAGATTCTTGGGTAGTTCCTGGGTCCGCCGCCTCTGCTAGGGTCACAGGCCAGCAGTAGACAGACAGCCAACCCTACCATCACACTCGGCTACCTTTCAATCATTTCCCTTGGAGATCTCAGTGGCTGAAAAATCTGCTGAATTCAAGGAGATGCCTTTCTCTCATACCCTCAAAGAACTCACCAAGCAGATGTCTCTTGCTGCAGTGAATGATAAATCAGAGCCCATAATGAAAGAGGCTGGCATCCTTGGCTCTGTCTATACTCGAAGGCTTTCAGTCCTCAGAAGGGCTGAAAGAAGCCAAATTATAGAGTTCACTTGGAGGATTCAAAAGCTGGAGATGAAACTATTTGAGGGTTTTTGTCTTTTGCTTCCTTCTACCACACACTCTATCACCGCTATAGGCAAAACTTACGAAGAGCAATTTTCTTTTCAACAGAATTCCTTTTCTTTTAGAATAGAAAATACAAAGTCCAATTTGCATAACATTTCTAGTGAACCTACTGCATGCCAGATACTATGCTCGTGCTTTCGTTCCTATTATATTAGCTAACCCCCAAAATAGCCTTGAGAGATACAGGCGATGGTTCCAATTTTACAGCTGAAGGGAACTGAGGCTCCACTGGGGGGAAGGAAGTTTCCAGAGATCCTCTTCTATGGGTTGACCAAGCCAGGACTTGAGTCCAGGTTTGCAGAGCTTGGAAACCCAAGCATAAGGCACTTGGCCTTGCTGACTTTCTTAGTACCAGAAGTACCTTCCCAAGAACCTGTGATGTGAGGTCAGCACAGCTGCAGCACAGACCAAGAACAGAGCCTTAACCTCACGCGCCAGCCTCCACTCATGCCCTTTGGTGCCATTCCTATCCATCTGCTCTGAGCACCTTCCCACATTTTTTTTTTACTTTCTTTCTTTCTTTGACCTCCTTATGTTCTCTCTGAACTGCAACAGCTTGACAGTGTGGGCTCAAATGCATCTGCTTCTCTATAGCTCCACTCTAGTAAACAGATTTATATTTCAAGTCTCCTACAATCTGAGTGCTAGAATTTCTAATTCAGGTGTGCCACCAGCCCTCATCATAAAATCAGAGGTATGTTCTGGGGAAATGATATGAACAAACCAGAAAATGAGCGCCGTATTCCAGGATGCAGAAACCTTTGTGAAATCGCCCTGGGTAAGGGATAGAAGGAAGATTTAATAAAGCAAGATTATTACTAGCAAAAATAAATTTGAAAATAGGGTAACAGTGCAACTACGTTTGCTCCATGGAGTCATCGTGACAGCCAGCACCTATAGGTCACTTCCTTTGTGCCAGGCTCTTCTAAAACCACCATGTGAATTAACTCATTTACTCTTCGTCGTTACTCCATAAAGGAGCACTATCACTAACCCCATTTTACAGAGAAAACTGAAACCCATAAAGATTGAATAATTATGCTAGTTTATGCAGCTGAAAAATAGCAGAGGCAGATTTTGAACCCAAGCAATCTGGCATCAGAGCCCAGGCTCTCAAGCATGCTGCCCCGGTGTAAAGCAAAGTAATCGCTGCATTCCCTTACTGAGAAAGCGTTGGCTCTGAAGCTCCTTTGAAGGTGATAATAGGTGTTTTTTCTAGAGGGGGTCATGGGAAAAATTTAAGAAATCTAGTAAGGTCCTGGAATAAGGTAAATGAATGTAATTACTCCTTCTCTAAGAGTTTAACCACGTGAATCACATAAACATCAGGGCTTATAATGGCTTTAAAATGCAGAGTGTTTCAAAGTCCAGGAAAGAGGAATAAAAATATTAACAAACTCAAGGAAGGCTGATCAGCTTTCAAACCTGGAAAATACAGAAGTCAGGATGCCTTCAACAGTTAGGTGTAGTGACCCCAAAGCAGCTGATCCCTTGTCAGGTTGTTGTGAGGATGAATACACAACTTGAAGCCGAAAACTATTCAGTCACCCAGTTAATTCCACTTCTTCTGGTCTAACCTTACCATTAGGGCAGATTCTGCAGATTGCTTCATTCAACCTCCTCTGACATGCCTTCCTGTATCACCAAGGCAGAGAAGCCATGAAGTATGTTTCCCAGACTTCCTCATAGCTACAGTTCTGTCTGCAACCTGGGTCCACCAAAAAAACCCACGGATGCAAGAGTTAGCAGGTGGAAGTGATCATCTGGTGGCAGTCAGCCAGGGTAAATCTTGTGCCAAGGCTGTTGGCAGAAGAGTTTGGATCTTCTAGCGCAAGGGTGGTAGAGCTTTTCAGTCAAGCCTCATTGCGCCGGAAGAGCACCAGACAAGGCAACGGGATTTCATTTAGAATTGTCCCATGGTATGACTGGGTCTGTCTCTTGATTGTACTTGTGTCTGACTCTATAGCGTCTAAGCATGCTTCCCCAACTCTTCTATAAATTCTAAGTTTCTATTAGGGTAATGCTGGCTGCTGTAACACAAACTCCCAAGTATCTCAAGGGCCTAATGCAAGAGAAGCATATTTTTCTCTTTCATAAAATTCAAAATGAGGGTTTCTGGTCAGTGGGTAGTTTTCTTTTCAGGCCTTTGTTTAGGAACCCAGGCTTCTTGCATCCTCAACACGTGGCTTCCGAGGTTACCATAGCTGTCTACATTGAATTGATTAAAGTGAAGACCATGAGGGTCTGCACATGAGTGGCTGCTATGGGCCAGGCCTGGGAGTGGAGCACATTGTGACTGTTCATTTCCCATTGGCTAGAACCCAGTCATATGGCCACATGTAACCACATGAGAGTTTCTAAAATGTATCCTAGATATACATCCTCCACCTAAAAAAAAGACGAAACAGATCTGGTAAGTAGCTGAGTTCTATAGTATTCTCTGCAAACCACTACTCTGTTCTGGTTAAAAAGGCTAGAGTAGAGTTTGTGGTCTGCAATAAGAACCCTAATACATCAGGGCACCTTATGTGTTTCACTTGCCTCCTTTTACAACATGACTTTCAGGAGGAAATAAGGATGCAACTCCTAGTGCCCGTGCTAACTCCATTTCTTATTGTAAATTAATATCCTGCCATCCCTGTTTATATATCAGTCTCTTGTGAAATTGAATCACATGGGTACTTGTTCGTACACACTTACACTCATACACACCCCATATATACCCTAATTAGACATCTTTTCTATAGGCTTATCAGTACGCACAAGCTTAACAGAGATAACTTTCTCCCTGGTAAAGTAAATTTCTCCATGTGTCCTGGGTGATCAAATAGTGAAAGATGCTGGGCAGGATAACTTTCTAACTATAGCTCCTGAACTGAGTCCAGTACCCAAAGCCTGAAGAGTCACTTAACATCCGCCCTTGTTCTCCAGGAGGCCAATGAGTCTGGCAAACCAACCACGACCAGTAACGTGCAGAGGCCAGTTCAACATGAAAAGGTAGGGCCTTTCTTCAAAAAGCAGGAAAATGCTATTAAAAATATCAAAACAAAAGCTTTTTCCTTCTTCATGGTCTCTTTCTTGACTTGTCATGGTGGTTTTTATTTGCTATTTAATACCTAAATTAATAAATGAAGAAAAGTTAAAATTATCAATTATTATCATGTATGTGATCATTCATTTTATATCAGGCAATTCCAATTTTAAATTCAAACGTAAGAGCATTTGACTCATATGCAGAATTGTCAAAATTATGCAATTCATATCTCAAGGCTTGCATGTGCATATGTATTTCATTTTTACGGGAATGGTGGAAAACCTGCAGAAAACTAACTCAACTGTTTTTATTTTGCTGTTTCAGATGTGCATGTTCTTCCAGCACTCTGTATTTTGGGTTTAACGGTGAGTAAGGAAGGACCGAAAGGAAAAGAACTATGGGTTGCCCTATCTTTCCCATTTCAGTACAAACAATCGGCTAATTCAGGAGAGCAAGACCAGTAAGAAAAGCTATAACAAGCTTCCTTGGCCATTCTGATTTCTTAAACCAGCACTGCCTTCTTTTTGCACTCGAGACAAATTCTGGTTTGATAGGAAAGCACAGCCTCTCTGGGCTCTTAGCACCTCACTTACTCAATCTTAGATGTTGTGATACCTTGGACAGCAATGCTGAGCATTTAGCGAGACCCAAGGCAAGTGCGAGGTAAGAGTGTAAGGAAAACTGCATAGCCAACTTCTCAAAGCCGTGTGCAAATGGCTTAGCAGGGCACTATGGGTGGGTGTACTGCATCTCTCTCCTCTGCTCATTGTCCCGTTGGACTTCACTTACAAAACGTAAGTTCAAATATAAAATTATTAAGACAAAGTAATTAAGAATGTCAAGAGAGTGACAGCAGACCATTAAATCAAGCACAAGGTCCTTCTGAGAATGTCTGTCCAGGTCACTCAGCCATGAAACTGGCCCAGAAGTTGTGCTCTAGGGAGTTTCAGGCATGAAGCTGAAAGAAGGACAGAAGAACCTTGGCAGGCATAGCCTCTGCTCAGTTCTGAGTCAGGGGCACTTTGCAGGTACCTCTGTCTTCTCTGTTTGCATCCTGAGTTCTCATTCTACTGTGAGAGAGATATTGGATTGGAAAGCTTGCCTTGCTCACCTTTCTTTCACCAGTAGCCCAGGGCACTGGCAGAATCTCTTGAAAAAATATGCCTGATATAAAACCAAGTAAAGGGAAACCATTCTTCCCTTCCTCCTTTTGGGAGCCTATTAAAGAAGCCAAATAGCCAAAGGGAAAAAAGCAGAGGTGGAGGGAGGTTAAATCTCCCCTCCAGCCCCCCAGTCCGCCCACAGCAGCAAAGGGCATAGCAAAGGTACTGTGAACATAGAACAATCTGTCACTGTTCCTGTTGACAGCAATTAACTCTACATGGGCTTCTTTATGCCAGTCTGGTTTAGGCTATGATTTTAAGAAGCTGGGCTGTTCTATGGGGGATCGGTCAGAGTGGTGGGAAAAACTATAGGGAAAGGGCAAACCTTCTGAAAGGTCGGAAGCTTTTGCAGAGCCCCAGGGGAAAATAGCTGAAGGGAGCTATTCTATAACCCTGAGGCAGAGGGCAAGGAGTAGGTACAAGTGAGTGTAGAGGAATTTATCTTAAACAGGCTTGTTTACTTGTATTGACCAGGAACTGACCTTTGATCATTCTCACGCACGACATTCCCCCTAAAGGGGAACAATAAATGTTAATTACCTCCCAGTTGTGTTTGCTCCAGGTTTTCGACATTGTATCTGCACTGAGTAAAAGCAAGCAGCTCAAGCTTCTCGGGGCTACTCTCTGGCCGCAAGAGCCAGGCAGTCCCCTAGCTGCTGTTACGCTGCATACCCGTGTCTGAGTACTCATTTCATCTGTCGGCCAGGGTCTGTGGGATGGACCCGGCACTGTTCAAAGATACTCATCGAAATTCCTAGGGCCTATGTATGAATTTAAAATTACTCCACAGCTTGGTGATAACTAAACATTTATGAAGATTCAGAGCAGAATTGGCATCTTTGATTAATAGCAGTAGGCTGTTAGCGACCAGTTCTCTAGGTCATTTCTTTGGGTGGACATATTGTCTAACTTTATATATGTGTGTACATATTTAAAATTACATAATGCTATGTGTCTCCTTTTCAAGCACTCTACTTTTTCTTATAACTAGCTTTCTATCTACTTATCTCCTATTTCAGGCATGACCAGAGCTTTTTTTTTTCATTTCCACTAAATATTATGTGATGTGGTACTAACCAGAAGTCTCTGTTAAAAAAGACATAATATTTGCACTTATCGATGACCTACTGTGTATTATACCCTAAGCCAGTGGCTTCTCTGCACACCATTTCGTCCGTAACTTAGCTCTGTGATGTAAGAATTGTTATTCCCATTTTAAAAATAAACTTTTCATTTTGCAATAATTGTAGATTCATGTGCAATTTGTAAGGAATAGCACAGAGATCTCATGCACTCTTTCCTCAGTCTTCCCTCATCAATAGCATCTTGCAAAATGATAGTACAATAGCACGGTCAGAATATTGATATTAATACAATCCACCAATCTTTTACACACTTGTCCAGTTTCACTTTGTACTCATTTGTGTGAGTGTGTGTTTGTGTGTATTTAGTTCTGTGCAATTTTATCTCAAGTCTAGGTTCGTATATCCACCTTCACAGCCAAAAATACAGAATAGTTCCATCACTACAAGGAGTCCTTCTATTGCTCTTTTATAATCATACCTACTTCTTCCCTGCCTCTCATCTCCTTAACTCTTAGCAACTGCTAATCTGTCCTCTCTTTCTATAATTTTGCCATTTCAAGAATGTTATTGTATTAGTCGGGGCTCTCCATGGAAATATAACCAATAGGAGATATGTGTGTATATAAAGGTTTATTGTAAGAAATTAACTCATGCAGTTATGGAGGCTAAGTCCCAAGATCTGCAGTTGGCAAGCTAGAGAAAAAGGAGGCCTCGTGGTAAAGCTACAGCTTGAGTCCTAAGGCTGGAGAACCAGGAGAGCTGATGATGTAGTTTTAATCTGAATGTCACCGGACTCAAGATCCAGACAAAGCCAACGTTTTTAGCTCAAGTCTGAAGGCAGGAAAGAACTAGTATCCTAGCCCCAGGCAGTCAGGCAGGAGGAATGCCCTCCTACTAGATGGAGAGTCAGCCTTGTTGCTCTATTTATGCCCTCAACTGACTGGATGAGGTCCCTGACCCCCGACGGTTGGGAAGGCAATCCGTTTGACTCAGGCTACCAATTCAAATATTAACCATAACCAGGGACACCCTCACAGACATACTCAGGGCAATGCTTGGCCAAATTCTGGGCACCCTATGGTCTAGTCAAGTTGAGACACAAATTAACCATTGCAGTTTTATAATGTTATGGCATGTAACCCTTGGGAAATGGTGTTTTTCACTGAGCATAATTTTCTGGTGATTCACCTAAGCTGTAGCTTCATGATGAACTGTTTACATTAATAGTTCATTCCTTCTTATTGCTAGGCAGTAATCTATGGTATGAATTCAACTTCATTAGCCATGAGGGAAATGCAAATTAAAACTACAATGTGTGTGCCAGATTTTTATAATAAACCTTTGTACATACATATATTTTCTATTGGTTCCACTTCTGTGGAGAACCCAGACTAATACTATCATGATGGCTAAAAGGAAGAATAGTGATAACACCAAATGATGGCAAAAAATGTCAAACAACTGGATCACTCATATGTTGCTGACAGGGGTATAACATGATACCATCACTCTGAACAAAATTTTGCAGTTTCTTATAAAATTAAACATGCCATTACCATGCAACCCAGTAACTGCATACTTGGGCATTTTCCCCAAAGAAATGGAAATTCATGTTCACACAAAAGCCTGTGCACAAATGTTCACAGCAGCTTTATTCCTAATAGGCAAAAACTGAAGACAACCTATGTGTCTTTCGATGGGTGAAAGACTGTGCCCATTTCGTTGACAAGAAAGGTGAGGGTTAGAGAGATCAAATGTGGTGTCCAACATCCCACAGCTGGAAGGGAGCAGAACTGGATGAAACCCTGCTCTGTTTGATCTCAAAGGCCTTGCTCTTTCTACAGGGCAAGGCATCTCCAATCATGATATTGATCTTGATGGTTTGTAAGAACATGCTGCGTCTTCTGAATCAAAGAAATGGAAATGCTGTTAAGCATTTAAGCAAATAGCTTAAGCTATTAAGCCACATTTTCTTACCCTGAGATCACTGGTAACTATTAACCAGAGTATGAGATTAATTAAAACACATATTCTTAACTGGACAAAGTAAATTTTCTGTGTTTTCCTTTCTCCTGGAGTTATCTGTTTTATATCACCCATCTGTATTTTTAGAATTTTCATATCTTCTTATGTCTGTGTTTGCTATTAGTCTGTGAACTACTTGGGGCAGGGGTTATTTCTTCCTCCTCAGCATATGGTTTAGGCATAGCATAGCATCTGGAGTCCATAAGTGCGGATTGAAAGGATCGAAAGAAAGCACAGTGTTTTGTACCATATATTCTCAGATGATATAGTTACCCACAGGTTACCTGTCATTCATGTATAGGCTACACTGCAGTGGAAGGCAGTATAGTCTAATCAAGAAGGCTGGCTCTAGGGCTAGCCTGACTGTGGTTAAATTCTCCCAGGTATCTGACATTTCCTAGCTACTTTGCTCTCTGCGATCAGCTTCCCTACAGCAAAGTGACATAATGAAAGAAGCTACTTTATAGGGTTATTAAAAAGATGTAGAGCATTTAGGCCAGTGCCTGAAAAAGAGTAATGTCAGCTATTGGTGTTATTATACCAGAGGAGAGAAAGAAAAATTGGCAATGAGGTCAAGACAGGCACGGAGAAAGACGAGTTGCAGAGAAGTAGCTTGGGGGATGCAATAAAGTGTGTCAATGAGGTAAGACTCATATGATAGTTTAGAAACTGCAGAGACACACAGGGCTGGTCTCAGAATTCCCTTGGGAGAGCATGCTTGTGGCTCCCTCTCCAGTTCACAGCCAATGTCTCCAGCAGACATTCTGGGGCATTCACTGGTCTGGATGCTGAATAGAAAATGGTATGGGCTAGGAGATACCCATTATGATTCCTGTTGGCCAGAACAAATGGGGGAAAGAAGAAGGGAAGGGGCTGTTTGGTAAAGTAGCGAAGATTCAGAGCATGAATAATTATTCTAGAAGGCTGATAAAGTGTCTTCTGCCAGTGTAAGAGCTGCTCTGAAAAGTTCAAATCCAGTGCTGAAATTATGCTATAATATTAGCAATGGAAAGAGCAATAGTTGTCAGTCATGGAGTGGATTCAAAGCCTGTGCTTTCATCTTCTTCACTATACTGAGGTCGTCCTAGAAGGACAGAGAAGTGGGTGAGGGCTCTGGAGAAGTCACTCCATCTTCTAGCATCTCCAGAAGGATGCTTAACGTTTCATCTCCAAATCTGTTCCTGAAATTGCTTGGTAGAAGGCACCTGGAGCACCATCAGTGGGGATATGATTAGAGGCATGAGGCCTGGGCTGTATAGCTGGGCCTCAGGCTGTCCCCCTAACCTAAAGCTGCTGGAGCTCATGAGAGCTGTAAAAGAGCAAAGAGTAGCTGAATACAAGCATCAGGGAAAAGAAGTATAAAGGCAGGTGGACCACTGCTGAAATTATCCAGAGATTTGAAACACACTTGCTAGAAACATCACTGTCCCAGTTAAGCATGCAGGACAAATGTTTTCAGATACGCTGCATTTGGAAACAAAATGCTATTTTCCATGAATTCACACTGGTCATTTTAGGCTTTTTTTTTTTAAAGTGTGTGAGTTGGGCTTGGCAGGTCTTGCCCTATCTGTTTTCTCTGAATCTCTTCTTTTGGTACCAGGAGGATCACCATGATGCATCCCAGGTTGCTTGGCTCAGTCTGGTTAATATCTTTTGTCCTGATTCAATTATTGATATACCCCTCTTCATTCCCTAAAGGATCTTAGTTTGGAGGATGACGTATGCTCACCGTAGGTCACAAGGAGAAGGGTAGGCCCATGTCCCAGGCAAGGCCTGAGTCACTTGGACACTAGCATTGGTCCAGGGTTGAGAGTTTATCCCAAGCAGGGTCAATCCATATACTTCCCCAGGGTGCACTTGTGGACTTTAGGAAAGAGACGTGCTTCATGCTTGCTTTTCTGTATTGTAAAACATATTCTTGAAGCCACTGAGGGCCTACTCTGCCTGCCCCAAGAGTAGGCCTGTTCAGAAAGTGGTAGGAGGGGGCTGATACACAGAGGAAAAGAGAGCTGATGGATAGAGAGACAAAAAGAGAGAGATACAGAGACAGAGAAAGGCAGAGATAGAAAGAATACAGAGACAGACAGAGAGACAGAAAAGAGACAGAGAATGAGTCAGAAGCAGAGACAAAAAGAGACAGCTACAGAGACAGAAACACACATAAAGAGGCAGACAGGGAGAGAGGTAGAGATTCAGAGACACACACACACACAGAGATACTCAGACAGCGAGACCAAGACAGAGATACACACAGAGAAAGAGAAACAAAGAGATACACACAGAGAGACAAAGAAAGATCCGAAGAGACAGAGACAGAGACAGACTGTCAATTTAAATAACAGAGAGGACCTCTCTAAAAGAAAAGATACTTATTTGGGAATAAAACATTGGAATGGGAATGCACATGCTGCAGTAACCTTGTGCATATTCAAGAAAGCAAAAGAAGAATAAGATTTTCAGAGAAAAAAATAAGAAGTATTACAAAACTATTTTGAAATAATTATCCTTGGCTACATAGATCAATGACAAGGGTGACATCAGTCTAAGGTTACACAGGCAGTTGCTGGGCAGATGTCCTTTCAGAAGTACTTTATTGTGTCAGGTTGCTATAGCCTTTGTGTAAGGTTGTGATTTTTGCAGTCTTTTGTGAGAGTTTTTGTTATTAGGCATGCAAACGTGGGAATCCTCTCTTCATTGCTTTCTGTGGCTCCATTTGTCAGGTTTTCCTTAACATTAGTGACTCTATTTTGATTCTGACAACTTTGACACAACCCGCTTTTGATGAAGATCTTTCTCTGGAAGCATCACTAATCAATCATCCTGTAGTTACGTTTCGATGCCCTCTGATGCTGGGAGGAACCTGTCTTGGTTGTTCTTCTTGTCCCACATTTCAGGGAGTGATTGGTGACTAGAAATCAGTGTCAAAATCCAGGCCAGGCACAGTGGCTCACATCTGTAATCCCAGGACTTTGGGAGGCCAAGGGGGGTGGATCACCTGAGGTCAGGATTTTGAAACCAGCCTGGCTAACATGGCAAAACCCCATCTCTACGAAATATACAGAAATTAGCCAGGCATGGTGGCAGGCACCTGTAATCCCAGCTACTTGGGAGGCTGAGGAAGGAGAATAGCTCGAACATGGGAGGCGGAGGTTACAGTGAGCCGAGATCGTACCACTGCACTCCAGCCTGGGTGACAAAACAAGATTCCATCTAAAAAACAAAATCCTTTTAGCCACATTTGAGCAACAAAGGTTTGAAAAGAGTGGCTCTCCGGCTAAGTCTACCCAGAGTCCATTATTTAGTTCAATTTTGTCTGTTCCAAAGTCTTTTGCTATTTTCTTAAAGTACTGGGCCAGCATTATTTTGTTAGGAGTAGTACTTGAGCAAAAATATAAAAAGTAACAGGTGCAACTTGAAAAGGGGAAATACAAAGTAAAATTAAGAGTAATATAATTTCCATTTGTATAATGGTTTTGAGCCATGAACCTCTACTTAATCAATTGAATAAATCAAATGACTATAGGACATTAGATTAGACCTGCTGTAACCATGTGGCCTGTTTTCTAATTTTGTGTATATGGGTTTCAACTTTCTCAGATAAAATGTATCCAAGTACAGCATGCAGTATTAGCATGAGCACAGACATTTTCTTATTTAACCAATTAGCACTACAGAATTTCTTCTGTTGGGTTCTGTTAAGTTGCTAGCAGAAACTATTGATTGTGAAATTTCAATCACACCATTATCATGCCAAGCGGAAAAAGTAGCATTAAAGTGTAAAAGTCTCATTATGATATGAAGTCTTATTCTGATTTCTCGGGAAAAGCTGTCTACGGTGTGAAAACATCAACTTTTTTCCTGATTGGCAGTTGCAATGTTTTTGGTCATTACATTGGGTGGTTTAATAAACTTTTTGCTTAAAATTCATCTCATTTCAGCTTATGGACTTTAAGAATAAAGCAGATTTTGTTTTAGTTGGAGACTTGTAACCCAATATTGAAGGAAATCAGGAGAATTTAGGAAAGAATCCACTCTGCAGGTAGATAACCAGAACTTGAAAACAATGCACAAGGCTGCTAACTAATAATAGGTGTATTCTAGTTTTTCTTTAGGAACATAACTTTTTCCTCCTACATTACTCATATAGGAAGCTCAAATTTAAAAACTTCTTGAGGCTAGGAAGCCAAACTAAGGCCAATTATAGATTTTACATACAGTCTTAAGGTTCTCAGGCATTCCAGGAATTGACAATATTTACTCACTCACCGTAAGACTGGGAACGAACTCTGGAAACCAAGTATTTTATGGACATTTAAAAATATGACATTTCAGTGAAAGCTTGGTAATATAGCCAATGTTGCCAATTGTACCCTGTTTATAAAGAGAGAGTAGATTTTTACTGAACTTACATAAATAAAAATAAAAATACTCATAGATAGTTTCCAAGTTTTAGATGAAGCAAGTGGGAAGAAGAAACAAATGCTTTTTCCATCTTGATTCATAAAAGTGTACTTTACCAAATTGTTGTAAACTATAGCTGGATTATGAGAGAAACATTTCTTAAATTTGGAAAACAAAGCATTTAAGTAGAGAACCAATAATATTTTAAATATGCCATAAAATGTTACCTTTATTAATTAATTTTATGTAATTAAGGTTTTGTTTTGGTTGATCTTTTTTTTTTTTGAGACAGAGTCTTTCTCTGTCACCCAGGCTGGAGTGCAACTTCCACCTCCCAGGTTCAAGCAATTCTCTGCCTCAGCCTCCCGAATAGCTGAGATTATAGGTACCACCATGCCCAGCTAATTTTTGTATTTTTAGTAGAGATAGGGTTTCACCATCTTGGCCAATCTTGTCTTGAACTCCTGACCTCGCGATCTACCCGCCTCGGCCTCCCAAAGTGCTGGGATTACAGGCCTGAGCCACCTCACCCGGCCTGGTTGATCTTGATTAGCAGTTTCATAACTCCATCAGCTTCTTTATTCAAATTCTAACAGTTTTTATTTAGTTTATTGACCTTACAGTTATCAGAAATCTGTGTTCAAGAGTACTTCTTGGAGTCTTTTCTCTGAAAAGCAATTTTGGACTATAGTTACTGCAAATGTTTTTAGAGAATTCAAAACAATAACTAAGGATGACAGAAACTTAGAGTAGCCATTGGTTAAAAATGTGATTAAAGTTCTCAATTAACTGGGAAATTTAGTTATTACATGCTATCACATGCAGTATTTTAAGATATCAGCCAGAATCATGACTGCTCTAGCAGTCACATCAGGACCATCAGACTTTTATAAATTTCGTATAATCTTTAGAATACTTACATTAATAAGATATCCATACAAACATAACTTTAGAAAAGATTTAACATAACAATACAAGTTATGACTGATAGCATGTTATGTTTTATGACATGCAATTTTTGAACATTTATATCATACTCATAAATGTAACTGAAGGAAGATCTAGTACCACTTATGACTTGAGAAGGCCTCTCGTGCATTTCACCAAGTAAGTCTCATCATTCAGTATCTCTGTAAGGTGAAATATATATTCTTTGAGGCTCTCCATAGGAACAACTGGAGAATCTCAAAGTTAATTTTAGGTCAGAATGACTTAATTTGGGATTTTAATCTTGGAAAACCTGCCAAAGGTGTCAAAAATTTCAAAACACTTAAAACAAAATTACAAATCACTGTTAAATAGCAGTTATTCATTTAACCTTAGTGATAATCAAAAGACTTCAAAACCAATAAAGAAAATTACATGGATGTAAAATCCTCAACCCTTTTAATATTCAGTTTTCTTAAATAACCAAAAACCTAATAAAACAGTGCAGGAATTATTTTGATAAAATGTTAAATATCTATTTTGTTTTTCTCCCAGTAATCAAAAAGGTAAAAACAAAAAAATGAACAAACAAACAAAAAACCCTACAGTGTGACTGTGTTTCCTTATGAGAAGTCTATTTAGATAACCTGGAAGTCAAACCTGATGAAGAGGTTGCTGGAATTTAATCAGATACAGAAAGAGTATGTCTAGGGTCATGAGTGTACAATATGCTATAAAGGAATGTAAATAAGAAAACTAATACCTTGAGCAGGGAAATGCATGGCCTTAAGTAACAGTATGTGAGATTTCCTGGTTACATAGAACAATTCAAATATACTTAGAAAAGCCAAGAGTACAAAATTAAGTCATACTGGAGGAAAACATTGCTTTTCTAGACCTTCAGTGCAAACATGTTAGCATCATGGCACAACAGCAGAGTTAGAGCTAGAGAAAAGAAATTACAGAAGTTGATGAAAAGGTTGAATAAAAGTTATCAACCCAGTGAAACAAAAATATATGGTTCTAAGGAAAGAAAAAACAGAAGGCAATGATGTACAACCTGTAAGTCACATGTAGTGAGGTACCAAAGGTTGAACTTCTGAGATGTAAATATGAGAATTTCAGAATGAAAAATGAAACCACAATTTTGAATAAAAAAGGACAGCATTTCCAACCTGAAACAAAAGAAATTAATTGGATCTCAGGAAAAAATAGAAATTGTCTATAGTCTAGGAAATGACTGTTAAAGATACAGATTTCAGAATTAAAAATCAGGCTGGGTGCAGTGGCTCACGCCTGTAATCCCAGCATTTTGGGAGGCCAAAGCAGGGGGATTGCTTGAGGTCAGGAGTTATAGACTAGCCTGGCCCACATGACGAAACCTTGTCTCTGTTAAAAATACAAAAATTAGTCAGGTGTGGTGGTGCACATCTGTAATCCCAGCTACTTGGGTGGTTGAGGCAGGAGAATCACTTGAACCTGGGAGGTGGAGTTTGCAGTGAGCCAAGATCACACCACTGCACTCCAACCTGTGTGACAGAGAACCACTTTGTCTCAAAAAAAAAAAAAAAAAAAAAAAAAAAAAATTAAAACCTCTTGCAGTTTTACTAAGAGCAAATGAATACTTCAAGAAAACTTTGTTCTAATGTAGGAAACATTTTTTTAAGTTTTATATTAGTGTATTTTTTAACTATCAGAGCTCAATATTTAGAAAGACTTATAAATAACTTTCCTACTAATTATAGCCAACCTATTAACACACATTTTTCACAAATCTTATTATGGCTTTCTCAGACCATTGATGACGTGCTTAGATTATCTGCTGTGTTCTATACTTCCTGCTTTTTACATAACTAGTCATTTTACTTTATGACAAAAAATTACCATATAATATCATTTCTCACACAAAATTATTCTCTTTTTTAAATCTTTCTCACCAAAAATACATCTTCATATTTATAACTTTCTTCTCATGCCTATTTCTTACTTACTGGTTTCTTTCTATCCTGTCCCATATTTTGAAACAACCTTTGAATAACATCTGTGTTAGACACAATTATTATTTTTCTCAACAGAAAACACACTTTAAGACTTTCTTATAATTTTTCTTATTTAAAATACACTCTATGTACATAAATGTATATTAATTAGAACTTTAACCCTTAATTACCTTAAATTTTAGTGAAAACCTAAGGAACAAGAAATCTTGAATTGCCTGTCATGTATTAGTATTTTATAAATGAGAACCATTTTATAATTTTTATAAATGTGTTTTCCTATAACATATTTTTAAAAAATCTTATTTGGAAATGACCCAGACATTTTGTGAGTATCTATTCTTTAAGTTAACAACTTTGAGATTTCAAATTAAATGAAAAGTTTATTTGTAAGCATTTATCCCATTTATTTTTACTCATTTTATTTATTTGTAACAGTTTACCTACATTACTTATGAGAACTGAGATGTTAAACAAAGCTAGTTGTCATTTTAATTTATTTTCTTGTTATCGATTTATTTTTATTTTTATTTTTTTAAGACAGAGTCTTGCTTTGTCACCCAGGCTGGAGTGTAATGGTAATCAGATCACTGTAACCTTTGGTCCCTAAGTTCAAGTGATTCTCCTGCCTTAGCCTCCCGAGTAGCTGAGATTACAGGCGTGTGGCATCACACCCAGCTAATTTTTGTATTTTTAGTAGAGACAGCGTTTCACCATGTTGTCCATGCTGGTCTCGAACTCCTGACCTTGTAATCCACCACCTCGGCCTCCTGAAGTGCTGGGATTACAGGCATGAGCCACCATGCCCGGCCCTGTTAATGATATTTATAGCCTGTGAATATCAGATGTTCATCTAACTAAGAACTTAGAATACATGGGTTTTTTGTTTTGATAATTCAGAAGATAAAATTGTTTTCGTTAAACCAACAATATTAAATTAGTTTTATTTATGAAAACATTGCACAAGCAAATATCGTTTTGTTTTAGGCTAAGTTTACAGTTTAATAAATCTTATGTCAGACCCTGACACCTTAAACTATCCAGCAGAGAGAAATATAAAACTATATGACCAGAAACACAGGCAAAAATGTATGCTTACAATTCTGAAGGAATTTTTATTTCTATTTTACCAATAATTTTAAAACCTACTTATTTATTAAAAGTTTACTTAAATCATGTGAAGCAAAAAGCATTTGGGTTAATTACTATATATTTTAGAGAAGCACTCATTTACCTAAATATAATCTCTTAATGGATTTCTGGCCAATTATACTAGATTTTACCATATAGATAAAATTTACAATGTAATACATGTAGATACATATAAACACATCTAAATACATGTATATCTACACATACTTTTCATTTTATAATTTTAATCATGAAATAGTAATACAAACTGTTCAGTTTATAAAAAAACACTTGGATACAAATGTTTTGTATTTGGATACAAAAAACACTTGGATCCAATGTTTTGAAAACATTGGAACCTATTCAAATAACTAAACTTTAGTTGGCTAATATGCCACCTAATGAAGGCCTATGGATAAAAATTTTGGGTAAAGTAGTTTTTAGACAGTTTAATGTTTTACAAAACCTTTTAACCTTTTTTTTTCAGTTTCGAATGAATTTAGGGTCACATTTTACATTTTAGCTAGAACTGGCTAAATTCTGTAAGAAAAGCAAAACCTCCAAGTAGCTTTGAATTAGTAACAAATCTATCCTTTGCTTGCCAGTCTGGTTTGCTTGATTGGAAAATATGAGTAGAGAAGAATTTTAGGCGTTTCTTCTTTTTCTTTGGCTTTTTCTTCTTGGCCTCCTCATGGCAGAGAAAACAAAATTTTTATGCTGGACAGAGATCCCTTATATTATTGCTGTAAGCTCAAGATTTTAACCTGTTTGATCAAAAAGCCTAACTTTTATAAATTTATCTAGTTCTTTTTTAGATTATTATTTTTTAATTGTGTTTCTAATGATATGCAATTGTTAGGCAAAACCAAATTTATATTTCTAAAAGGCATCTAGGTTGTTGGTTACCATGAAGCTGTTTTAATTTGTAAAGCTATTGATTAGAAAGCCCTTTAATTTTTTTAAAATCTGGGTTTGAATGCCATAAGCAGTGAGTTTTGTCTCAACACCAGTGAAAAAGTCAACAGATTCAAAGTAGGTAGAAAAAATAGAGAGACAGAGAACATAGAAGATGCTGCATGTTACCTCTATAGTTTCAGGTTTTTCAAATAATGACCTCTTGGGCTCTGAAGGTTTTCTTGATATAATTTGTCCATCAGTTTAAAAATGTGCATAAGAGTAGGCCATAATATGTAGCTGGCTGGACTTCAGAAAGTCTGGCATGCCTTAATGTTGAGAATTCCATTTCATTTCTCAATCTCTCAAGAGCAAAGAAAATCCTATAAATCCTGTCAGGGGATGTCAGGAATTTAGACCAGTGTTTAGATGGTAGTAACTTCCCTAATGGGTTTTGATTAGTCATTCTGCACCCATCATCTAGCATGGCTATTTTTGCTTTTGTAAGATTTTCAATAACAAGCAAGGAAAAAGAGTCAAACCAAATCAAGAGAAGCTAAGATAAGAGTGTTCACAAAAAACTATAACCTAGGCATGTGAATCAAACAAAATATTAAACTAGGCATGCAAATCAGAAAAGACGTGACTCACAGACACAATGTAAACTCTATAGAAACCTTGAATGTTCAGAACGACACTTGTCTTTATACCAGAAAGAACTCATCAGAAAAGACAAAATGTCTTATATCATCCCAAGAGGGATGTACAGTTCTTTATCAAGGTTGCCTTATTTAAATCAGATCCCAAGTAATATCAAAAAGCCTCTACAAAAAGCAGGGAGGCTCAACCAGAGAGAAGATTCATCAGGGCAGAAAACACAAACCATGAAAATGGAGAGCTCAAAGGGCTTAAGTGAGGCCAGGCATGGTGGCTCATACCTGTCATCTCAGCACTTTGGGAGGCTGAGGCAGGTGGATCTCCTGAGGTCAGGATTTCGAGACCAGCCTGGCCAACATAGTGAAACCCCATCTGTACTAAAAATACAAAAATTAGCCAAATGTGGTGGTGAGCACCTGTAATCCCAGCTACTCAGGAGGCTGAGGCAGGGAGAACTGCTTTAACTGGGAGACAGAGGTTGCAGTGAGCTGACATCATGCCACTGCATTCCAGCCTGGGCGACGGAGTGAGACTCCATCTCAAAAGAAAAAATAAAAAGACTCAAGTGAGTGCTATGCACTGGCTTCAGGCATCACTGATTCCTTTTGATAGTAATCTTTTTAAGACCCCCTTCTGATACCATGTATGTCAACCCAAATAACAGAGAGAGGCCCTCTGAAAGAAAATACATTTATTTGGGAATAAGGCATTACAATAGAAATACACTTGCCATAGTATAGTAGATTGTGTGCATATTCAAGGAGGTAAAGGAAGACTACATTTTGTTAGAAAAATAAGTAGAAAGGATTACATAATTGATCTGAAATAATTATCCTTGGCTACAAAGATCAATAACAAGGGTGACATCAGTTTGATGTTAAGCAGGCAATGTCTAGGCAGATGTCCTGGAAGTATTTTTTGTGTAAGGTTGTGATGGTCTTTGTGCAAGGTTGTAACTTTTGCAATCTTTTGGGAGTTTTTGTTATTAGGCATACAAGAATGAAAATACTCTCTTTATGGCCTTCCCTGGCTCTATTTGTCAGGGTTTTCTTAACATTAGTGACTCCTTTTTGATTTCTGGCAACTTTCAAAAGATAGAGAGAGAGAGACACACACAAAGAGGCAGAGACAGAAAGAGAGACAGACAAAGAGACGTAGGGACAAAGACAGAGGCAGAGAGAAAGAGAGACAGATGGAGGAACAGATAGAGAGTGTGTAAGAGCTAACCCTGAAGACAGAAAGACACCCTTCCTCCATGCAGCTGTGCTGAACCCTGAAGCACCCAGTTATGAGCCAATGAATTCCTTTTCATTGTTTACTTAAGTCGAATTTCTTTTGCTTGCAACAGAGAAAATAAAACAGAAATATGAAAGGAAACCAGTATCTCTCTGGTTCCTATCAAAAGCAAGCCCTAGTACTGAGTACTTTATATGATTTATGCTACTCAATTTTGGTGAAATTCATGGGGATCCTTAACTCCTTTGCATAATTGAAAAATCCAAAATTTAGACATAATGACTTGCTCAAGGTCAAGCATAGCTAGGAAGGGTCTCACTGACGTGTTGGTGGGTGAATGTGGAGCCTATGCCATCTTATCACACCACATGGATCAACTGGTCCAGGCAAGGACACACTGCTACTCTCTTGGTCTCCCTCCTGCTGCTGGAGTTGGGAGTCTCTATCCCACTTCCCCAAACACACACGCCTACTGCCATCTTTTTATTTAATGATTTTCTTTTTCTTCCTAGGCAAAGCATACATGGCATTTATTCACAACTTTGATCCTCAGTTATCATGAGACTCTACAAAAGTCTAACACTAGGATTGTGGTGAACTTTAAAATGGGTTGATGGAAATGAAAAGCCTTGGTAAACTGCAAAGTACAGCTCCCACCAGTTCCCTCCCCTAACATTAAGGATTACAACTCAACATGAGATTTGGGTGAGAACACAGAGCCAAACCATATAAACGGGATACACTGAAATCCAGGAAATGCTTCAGATCCATGGAAGGCACATATGAAAGAGCTCCCTGACTAAAGAAAAAGTCTATCTGCTGCAATTTTTCCCACTCTGTCTTACTTGCTGTATGATCTTGGGCAAGCCACTTTCTTCATTCATTTATTCATTCCCTCAGTAACTATTTATTGGAACCCCATGTGGCTAAGCAAGTGCTTCTTCAGTTTTCTCATTTATAAAATGGGATAATACCATCACCTTACAGAATGACTATATAAACTGAAGGAGGCCATGCTTGTATGGAACCCACAGTAGCAATTAAGATGATGGTGGTAATGATATATGTTACCTATGATTTCTACTCCCAAAAAGTATCTAGTTATCCCAACCAAGCTCTTAATTGTAAAAAAAAAGTGCTCAACGCATATTCTTTTGACATTGCCAGTGAATCCTCTTAGAGCTCCTGTGGGGCAGTGCTTGGCCATGTAGAAACTGTGGTGAGAGAAGGGGAAGAGTCTGGCCTCAAAAGCTCTGGTTTTCAAAATTGCATGGCTCACACATTGTCACCCTGAGAGGGAGAAGAGAGCCTGCACTTCTCTCAGCCCATCCTAAACAACTGTGAAAGATCCAGTCCAGACTTCTGCTTGGATCACATCACATCACATCACATTATCTGCCCACTATAATGGAATGGGACTGACCTGGAGAGGCAGTGGCCTCCACCCACAAACAAGCCATCACTGCATATGGACATCACTCAAGCATTTGGATTCTGAACCAAAGGACACTTAAAACAGAGACAGAGCCTATGACTGTTGAGTAGAAAATTAATATGTAAGACAACAATGATAGCATTAAAGCTGCCTTCCATGTGTAAACATCCAGAGCCTAAATGTAATAGATTATGTAATTTTAAAGTAGGCATGAGGAGTTGGTGCCATGACTCAGTAAGTGTCTGATTTACTTGTTTATGAAGCCCACTTGATAAACACTGGGAATGAATAGATGAGAGTCACTTTCCACTGACCAAGAGCACAACCTTAGAGATCCATGAACTGAATTCTCCACTCCTTCCAAGTTCCCACCAAAATTAACAAAGGAATACAATAATATGGGGAATTATGTAATAATTTTAAAACCTATTATTCTTAGTTAAAGAGCATACTTAGACTCTTACTCAAATCGCATAGAGTTTGAAACAGTGGATCCCCCTTGATGAGCAGCTCAGCTGGGGTACATGGAATGAGGCCTGACTAAAGCAATGGGAGGTGACTTCTGGACTACATTCCAGGGTGTAGGATTGGAACTACTGCCAACCTGCTTGATATGCTGCAGGATATTTAGGGACAGGTGGTATGGAGGAAATATTTCAAACCCACTGCACTGTGGGGAGGTTGGGAGTGGGCAATCTCCATCCCTCTGCTCCTCCAGGAAAGTGCCAAAGGTTTAAGATGACTGGTAATAGGGATTTGGCTCCCAGTCCCAGTTTCCCCTTGGCACCTGCAGCAGGCAAAGACATTACAATTTGAGAAGGGGATTGGGAAGGAAGTAGATGTCACAACTAACATGGAACCACAAGAACAAAAGTGAAGACACTTTTGCACATGAGTACACACCTTTCTTCCTCCTCACTAAAGGCTAATTCCTCTGCCTCACCCCAGGCTAATTCTTCAGCTTGAATAGCATTCATGAAAGGAAAGGAAAAGAGATACTCAGCAAAGCAAAAATTCAGAAAATATATTACCAATATACTCTTCCAGAAAAAGAAAAACACTTGTTTGAATCGTGCTAATCCAGAAATAAATCAAGATACACAGCTCAATTATGAAAACAAGAAAGGAAATGGGAGTGAAAAATGATACCAACAAATAACACATCTTCTCATATTTGCTTTTTTTACGCATGCAATGCTAACCTAATGGCATGAACGAAGTGCCATCAGGAGCCCAGAAGAGCACACAGCAACTCTGTGAGCTGAGATGCCATTTAAAATAGGTCTTGATGCAGGCACAGGGTCAGCTTGCTGAGTAACCAACAGAGGTTGGTATATTCCAGGCAGGTGAGCAGCTAAGAGACTTTTAAATACATAGTGTGTTCAGAGTATATAGAAAATGTCACTGCAAGGACTTCTGATTAAACTGGAATTTAAATTTATTTTTATTTCCACTTTCTCCTATAATGCCACATGAATGTGCGTGAAGGGTTTTAAAAACAAAAAAGTTCACAAGAACCAAAAGATTGTGAGAAGAGATGAGTACAATACATTTTGGAAATGTGAAGGCAAAAAGTTAAGAGATTACTGACCTGGTAGAAGAGAAATCTAAGCCCTAAAGTAATAGCGGAGAAGATCTAAAAGCAGCGTGAGTCATACCAAAGAACCTCAGAGAACTTTGTCTGAAAGTAGGGTGTGCAGAGTAGGCTTAAAGAAAAAGATTTGGCTGAAAGCTTGCAAAGTTAAGTTTGACTTCTGAGTTGGACTTGGACACCTCTTGTTACCAAAGTTGTAACACTTTCTCATCCTTAGAGAAGACTGGGATTATATTCCCTGGAGATGGTGAACCGGATTATGACTGGATTCTGGGATTCCAGATACAGCTGAGGCCAGGACTGTCATAGCTTGACCTCTTTTTACGATAAGAGCTATATTTTTTGATGCTTTCCAAGAGCCGTACTAGAAATTTCTAAAGTCAATTTTAGGTCAAAAAGACTTCAATTAAAATTAGATTTGGGGGAAGTTAGTCAAATATGTTGAAAGGCTTAAAACACTTAATTAAAATAGAATCACATGTCATTGAGAAATAATTGTCATTTATTTAATCAGACTGATAATTAAAAGACTTTGAAGACAAATGCAAATAGTTACATACTTGAGAAACGAAATGACCTTTATTGGAAATGACTATTTTCCCATGCAACAAAAAATCTAAGATAACACACAACATAAGAAAGTATCTTGATAAGACACAGACTCTCTGTGTGTATTTTTTGTTTTAGGACAACATTTTTAAAACATGAAGAGAAACCTTCCATAGTGTAATTGTTTCTCTTTATAGGAAAAGTTGCTTAGATAACTCCAATATCAAATGTGATGAAAGGGTACTTGAATTCAATCAGACCCTGGGTGAGTGTGCATCCAAAATTATGAGTAAACCCCATATTCTAGAAAAGTAATGTAAATATAAAAGCCAGTCTATTCAGGAGGTGAATGCATGGCTTTAAAAACACATTTTTTCATAGAATAATTTGTATATGAAACAGTGTATTTTTATTAAAAGATCTAAATAATTTTTGTCTCCCTATAAAATTTAAGAAGCCAAAAGTAAGTAAATTTGAATCTATGCTTAGCAACTAATTTTAGTATTCAACTTATTTAGAAATGACTCATATTTACAAATATCTATTATTTAATTTGATATAACTTTAATACTTTAAAGGACAGTTTTATAAATATTATCCCATTTATATTAACATGATTTATTTATAAAAATCATACCAAGCTTACTTTTGAAAGCAATTTTTTTTGCTGTTGTTCTTTTTAGAGACAGAATCTCGCTCTGTCACCCAGGCTGGAGTGGGGTAGTATGATTATAGCTCACAATAACATCAAACTCCTGGGATCAAGCAATTGCCCAAATAGCTAGGGCTACAGAGGTGGACAGTTATGCTCAGCTAAGTTTTAAGTTTTTTATAGAGATGGGGACTTGCTATGTTACTCACGCCGGTCTCAAAGTTCTGGCCTTAAGTGATCCTCCAACCTTGGCCTTCTAAAACGCAGGAGTTGCAGCCCTATTCATCATTTTAAGTTATGTTCCCAGCAAAGAAATCCTGTAAGTTAAATACATGTGTTTTTGTTTACTGATGTACTTGATATACAGAAAGCAATGGACACCACATTGCGTTCTAATTGGTAGGCAGTAAGTCCTAACTTTGCGTTGTCCACAGGAAACATCTGCTTTAAGTGAAAGGATATATAGCAGGTCTTAAATAACATTGCTTTGTTCAACATCATTTTGCTATAATGTTGATGAGAAGATAAAATTGGTTTTGTTATATGTCATTTTGCTTAAAATCACAGTTTCCAAGGACTTATTGATAACATTAAGTGAGGACTTACTGTATCTGTTTCTAAGTCACACTCACATTTTCATGATCTTAAACATCTAAAGTCATGTGTCTGTTTACCTTTAACACTGACAACCTTGAAGATATGCTTTCTTTTAATTAAACCAAAAATATTACATGATTATTTTTATTGAAGTTACATAAACCTCAAAAGTTTTTTGGTTAATGACTTTTTTGATGAATTATTTGATTTAAGCACTTATTTTTCCCTTTAAGCCCAATAGATTTCTTTTATATATTTTTATACAAAAAATCATAAATATCTAACATATAGATGTAGACAAACTCATAAAATCATACAGGTGAACAAAAACAAAGACTTTACAGCAAGACTACAGATTTTACTTAAAAAATTTATTCATAAGTAAAACACAAACCCATAAAAGCATACAGTTGAACAAAAACAAAGACTTTACAGCAACTTTATAGATTTTACTTAAAAGTTTTATTCATAATTGAAACACAGTGATATAAATTCATTGATTTATAAGAAGACAGTTGGATCCATATAACATTTCTCAAAAACTGAAACAAAGTTAAACTTAAGAATTTTTTTTGTCTTGAGAGACAATCTTATGAGGATTGTAAACTAAATGTTGTATAAGCAGCTTTCCAATTTATTTGTAAGAAAAACAAGCTTGTAATTTGCCTTTTATTGTAAAAAATGTATACAAAGTATAGGCCAAAATATGTACATACATGCATACATATATAGCTGGCTCTTTTAAGATCTTCGAGGATCTCATTTGTAAGCCCTGGAGTAAGTGAGGCAGTCCCAGCCTTTTAGGGTCCTGGCTAGGTTTGAGAATTAAATTAACATAGGATAGATTAAGGAAGAGAAAAAAGAAATAAAATACAAGTTCTATGTGGCATGAAAGCCCTCATAAGGAAACGAAGACCCCAAAGAAGCAGTTAGAGTCACTTACCAACAACTGGATTGGACATAGAATAGTTAACTGTGAAAATGTGACTAAATTATGAGGGAAGGCTTACAAGGCAAGAATTATTCTAAAAGGGTCTGTATGGTATTCTCTGGGTGTCAGCTCCTCATCCTTGAAGATAAGAGTGTTGTCTTTCCTTCTAGTATAGGGAGGATGTCTTTTACCCAGAAATTTCATCTCCTGCTTTTAAGAAATAGCACCAAGGTTGAAATCATTTTATTATTGTACCTGGTGTTTTTCAATCATCTTTACTTACACATTCAATATGCCAGAGCATCTGAGGAGTTTTGGGAAAAGGAGGCATAGGAAGGGAAGCTCTGGAGAGGAGTCTCAGCTGGCTTTGAGGTGGTGTTTTGCAGTAAGGCAATATTTGAATCCTGAAAGCATTTTGATGCCTTGAGATATCAACGAAGATGTATGTTTCACTGAAATTGCTTGATCTTATAACTGTGGTCATCTAATCTAGCACTAAGTTAAATAAGCTTGGGGATTTCAAGTGATATTCATAAAACTTGAACGTATTGTCAGCTGGAGCCCCAGAAGGGGGACCATGTTGGCATGCCGTTGAACTCTGAGAGCCCATATTGTAAACAAATTGACCTATGTGAGCTGGCACAAGTCTGAGCATGCAAAAGCTGAAAAAAATTAAAAAAAAAAACAAGTATGCAAAATGAACCAGAGAGGAAAGGACATGCTCACCAGAAAGGACACGTCCTTCTTTAACAGGAGGAAAAATCCCTCAAAAGGCCCAACTGTGGGTACCACACACCATAGTCCTGGGGGCCTCTGGTCTCTCCAACAGTGAGTCTGCTTTGGGCACCACTTCTGACACAAGACTACATCAGCACAATAGTATAGAAAGATGAATCTCTAAATAAAAAGGTTTTAATTAGGGGTTATATACAAGAAGTGAGATTGCAATTTGGGACATACATACAGAACAGAGTAGCCTCTAGTATGTGCAGAGAACAAAGGAAAAGTTTAGGCCTTCACTGGGAAAAGAGGAGGTTATGCAAGTTGTTTTGAAAGACAGTTCATTCGTGTTGGCAGTGTCTTATAAGGGCTGGTGAGTTGTGATTGGTGAGTACCAACACTTGCTAGGCAGGATTTATAATCTTGGAGTTACAGTTAGGACCTAGAAGTTTTGGACAGGGTTTGTGAGACAGAGTGCCAGGCAAGAATTCTTGTCAAAGTAGCTAGCTGTCCTTGTCCTGCTAGCAGTCTTTGTGTAACTCACATAGTAAACTGTGATTTGGAAAAATTGCTTGTGATGTTTCCAATTTTCAAGCCAACTGTGTGTGAGAGCCCTCTCTTCATGGCCTTTCCTAGCTCATTTTCCAGGGTTTGGCACAAGTGACTTTGTTTTGAATCTGACAGCTTTCACGTGACCATGCAGCAGGACAGGAATCCAGGTAGGAGCAGGAGGAGGGGCCTCTTCAATAGATGGAACCAATAAGATCCTTGATGCATCTGAATGTATTAAAAGAAGATGTAGGCTGGGCATAGTGGCTCATGCCTGAAATCTTAGCACTTTGGGAGGCCAAGGCAGGCAGATCACCTGAGGTCAGGAGTTCGAGACCAGCCTGGCCAACATGGTGAAACTCTGCATCTACTAAAAATAAAAAAAAATTAGCCAGGCGTGGTAGTGGGCGCCTGTAATTCCAGCTACTCAGGAGGCTGAGGCAGGAGAATTGCTTGAACCCAGGAGGTGTAGGTTGCAGTGAGTCGACATCACACCATTGCACTCCAGCCTGGATGACCAGAGTGAAACTCCATGTTGAAACAAAAACAAAAACAACAAAAAAAGGAGATGTATACCTCTGTCAGAGAGTTTATAAACAAATTCATGATAGAAATTAAATGTATAAAAAAAGAGACAATTTCAGAGAAACCAAGTAGGTAAAGAAAAGAAAATACAATTATTCAGGGCTCCGGTGCGGATATTTATATGGTCATAATAATGTGCACAGAATATTTACTGTAACTAAAAATTATGATATCCTCTATTGGGAGATGGATGGAGAGGAAGCATATGTTGAAGTGGAGGGTGTATAAGAGAGCTAAAGCTTCATCATCTTTCACTGGAGCAAGTCCATGAGCAATATTTAAAACTTAAACTTTAAAAAAATAGGAGAAATTTGGCCGGGCACAGTGGCTCATCCCTGTAATTCCAGCACTCTGGGAGGCTGAGGTGGGTGCATCGTTTGAGGTCAAGAGTTCAAGACCAGCCTGGTCAATATGGCAAAACCCCATCTCTACTAAAAATACAAAAATTAGCTGGACAGTGGTGGCACGAACCTGTAATGGCACAAATCTGTAATCTCAGCTACTTGGGAGGCCAAGGTGGAAGAATCCCTTGAGCTTTGGAGGCAGAGGTTGTAGTGAGCCAAGATCATACCACTGCACTACAGTCTGGGTAGCAGAGTGAGACCTTGTCTCAAAAAAAAAAAAAAAAAAGAAAAAAAAAGTAAAAGAAAAAAATAGCAATAGAAATGTATTTCTTAGGAACATGGAGACATGGAGTTAAGTGTCAGAAGAAAATGGTCACATCATTGAAATATCTCTCCCCTGGGAAGCAGAGATTTGGTGTAAAGAGGGTAGAGCAATGAACTTAAAATTTTTTTTCTTTTTTTTTAATTCTATTTTTTATACCATAAGCCTTGTGGTGCATTTGACCTTTTAAACAATGCACAATCACACTAATAAAAAGAAAAATTAATTTAAAAAGTAAGGGTGGTATGACTAGACTTAAAGCTGTGGCAAACGGAGGAGTAAGGCTCTGGAGACGATGCTTCTGTTGTTGGTTTTGAAAATCTACTTTGATTCTGCCCATGGACTACCATGATTTCTTCACAATTCCAGATAATTGAGTTGAAATGACTGGATCATCAACACAGGGTGCGTTCATTAAAAATAAATCCTTTCTGCTTTACTAAATTATAGAATCAGAGGATCACTGTGGAAAAAACTTCAAATAATACAGAAACAGAAGTGAATGTGTCCTGGCTCTTGCCCTGGACCCGCCATCCTCCCTAGAGGTGGCCACAGTTAATTCTGTGTCTATTTTTACTCTTCTTTCCCTCGCCCGCGCCATTGGATGGCTTTATTTGAAATTCAGATTCTGTGCTTCTAATTATCCCAACTTTACAAAGCACAGTACTTAAGGATGTGGAGCTGGAAGGCAAAGGTGCCAAAACTGGGAGAGTTGGGTGAGATGTTTATGAAGCTTGCTCAGCCCTGACTTATCCCGAGTTACAGTGGCCTCTCTCCTCAAGATTGGAGGCAGCCAGCGGGTGGGCCTGTTTGAGGCGGCAAAACTCAGATTCTGTGTCAGCTGCAGAGAGGAAGCGGCCCTGGCGCGCTACTCCTTCCTCCTGGGGCTGGCGCGCAAAGCGGGAGAGCCGTTTCCATGGAGACCGGGACCCGGGCGATGCGCTTTGGAATTGCTCCTTCGGGCTCAGCAACACATAGAAACATTAGCATGCAGAGGCCTAAATATAGCTGCATTCAGGGCGATTCACCCAGCCTGAAACTTGGCCAAGGCGTTAGAATGAATGCACTGAGCACGACTCAACGAGGTTTTCAATATTTTACGGTGTTTACACTATAGTCAGAGGAAGTAACTCACGGAAAGTGGCATTTCTGCAGAAGTGCGGAGGCCACTTGGGGGACTTGTCCTCCTGGATCAGTCACTGTCAGAGTCCTGCCTGCAGATGTCAGGACTCAACTGAAAGATACTCTTTTTGTTGTTGCTGTTCAGAAAATCCCTTTACCGCATAAATATCCTGTAAGAGAACCAAATGGGCAAATTTCTCTCTGGTCGTAGAGGGAGAATATTGCCTGTAAATAGAAGAAAAATATGGGTACACCCCCTTCTCTTCCCTTTCCCAAGATTCTTGGGGACTGCAAATTCTTGTCTGCATTATTATGCAGAAGAAATCTGCTGTGTCCCAGCTCCTATTTCCAAGTTGCAACTGCAAACTTCATTCCAATATGTTGCCATCAACACACAACACACCTAGGTGCCCTCTGGCTACCAGGATGCACCTTCCTAAATTCATTCACTCAATAACTATTCACTGTGCCACTACTGCCTTCCAAACAGAATGCAGTTAGACGCAAAAGAAAATGAAACAGCAAAGGTCTCAGGGACCTTCTGTTCTAGTAGAGGGGACAGACTTCAATCAATCAACCAATAGGCAATTTCAGATCTTAATAAATATTACAAAGAGAATAAGGCAATGCCAAAGTGAGAAGATGTGGGGGAAATGCCATCGAGGAGGTCAGCAAAAGCCTCTCGGAAGATTTGTTCTTGGAGGTGAGACCTGAAGGACAAGATCTAGGGGAAGAGCTTGTCAGATAGAGAGAACTGAGGGTACAAAGCCTCCAAGGCTGAGCCACACTTGGTGGCTGAAATATTGAGTGAGGGAACATAGTAGGAGACAAGTTCAAACAGACAGGCAAGGACTAGGTCACTAGGACCCTGCATGCTGTGCTAAAAAGTTTGATGGTTCTCCTCAAAAGGAAGGCAAGCAGTCACCTTCTGCTACTGGGTGGCAACAAGCCCTACAGCCAGCACTCATCAATAACTCCATGAGTGGTTCGCCCCTAAGCTCTCAGCCTTTACTGTTACACACTGTGCCTCTTGTAAAAATAGAATTCTCTCTTCTTCTTGGCTGCCAGGAAGCTCTAAGCAGGATGTAGGATATTTGGGTACTTTTTTTTAACCATAATTCCATCTCTGGCCTGATTTTACCTTCTCTCTTGTTGTTCTGTCATCTTAGATCCTTAACTTTCTCTGTTCTGCTGTACTCTTAGCAATTTTTGAAGCCCATTCATTACAGGCGTTTAGGAATGAAGTAGGCACGGACAGGCAAGTGCAAGTCTGATATCGTTCCCACATGACTCTGTTTTCCTCTAGCCTGTGGTAATACTTCTACAGGGCATTTATTTTCAGAGTTCATAGACGCAGGCTGCATTATGACTTTTATGGGTCCTGGCATTTTAAGGCCCCAAGGCAGCAGGAACATCTTTTTCAATTTTCTGCCTCATTCATGCCAATCTGAGGGTGTAGGGATTGCAGTTATTTCCATTTTACATTTGTGAAAACTGAGGCTTGACTCAGCCCAGTAAGCATCAGAGAAGGGGTAGACGTCCATCAGTCACAGCCCAGCACCCACGCTCCTCCTCCCAATGCAATACTGCTCCTTATCCAATGCTGACTTGCCCTGGGCATGTGGGAATAAATGGGGCTTTTTCATGTTAATTCAGTCTTCCTAGAGGAACAGTGTTCATACTTGTGTGCAGTGGGCCACGAGCCCCATGAATGGCCCCCAACCCTGAGCTCTGCCTGCTCTTCTGTCTTGCCCAGCAACCAGGCACTGAACTTAAGTACATAGGAGAAAGGCTTGATCAGCCATTAGCCCAGATGTCCAAGCCTGTGCCAATACCAAGCTGGTCTGTTTTTTCCCCATGGTTCAGGTGGTCTGAGAAAAAGCAAACTCAGGTGCACACTTCCAAAAGGAGAAAGTACATGCTTCTATCCGGTCTTAGGTGGTCTCTTGCTCCCAAGAATTAACCAAATTGCTTATTTGCAGGAAAACAAACAAACAAACAAACAAAAAACCCCAAATTACTAATTTCATTTTCAGAATGAGGACAATCAAGTTTATGGAGATGTTGCTTGCTCAAGGCAAAATAAACTATGGACGTAGAACTTGAACACACATCTCCAAACGCTAAGGCCATGGGCTCAGCATGCTTTGGGCAGGTGGCACTCAGAAGCAAGAAGAGAATCCCCAGGTTTCTAATTCTTTCGAGATCCTCTGTACTGTTGTGCAGACTTCTATGAAGGTTCACATGTGGGATATTTACAAAGCACTCCTTGCAGGAGTTGTTACCGATGAAAAAGCAGTTTGGGACCTGTAAAGCAGTGGTTCCCAGCCTGAGGGTGCCAGGAGGACCACAGATTAATAGGTCATAGGCATCCCTAGATGCTTTTAGCACCACGCGCGGACTGCAGCCTGAATGCAAGAATAGTTTCACATCTATATTCTGTGTGAATGTATCCTATGTTTATAAATCACTCATTCACTGGAATTGTGTGAGGTATCAGGTTCAGCCCACAAAGCATAATTTTACATTTTCTATGTGTGACCCTGATTTCCTTTTTGAATGTTTATTTCAAAAGAATATGGAACTGTAATATCAGTCAATACAGGGCGATCTCCTCTCCTTTCTCTGGAGTTACCCCTGTGTCTCAGGCAGCTTCCAGGATCCTGCCCCTCACTTGGCAGAAGGGATGGGGTGGGGCCGTGTCATCCTCAGCATTGTTGACCTCCCATGCCTACCTCCACTGTGAAGATTTTGTTCCCATAGGGTCATGAATCTTCAATGATGAGCCCTTGCCAGTCACACCTGTGACTTTCTTTGTGAATTCAAGATCTCGTCATGTTCACTGGATCTGCCTGAGTCACTTCCACGGCCCTCTAAGGGGACACAGGGGCCCTTCTGTTGTGGCCCACACCACCCTAGCCATATGGAAGCCTGGGAGGAATCTCCTGGTGCTATGCAGCCACTTCTGCTCCAAAAATTTTGCCATTTCCATGAATTTTACTGAGGAAGTGGGAGACGACAGGAGAGCAGAGGGGACATGCTCCTCTGTTGCAGGTTATTTTGGGATTTCTATTATCTTTCTTCCCTAGAATTCAGTTTGGAGCTAGGTAAAGCACTGGGCACAGGGTTGCTTCTCAAAGACCACCACCATCTGTGTTCTCTTTGCTTTCCACCAATTTTTATGTGATTCCATTTTATTTCTCGTCTTAGCATATCAACTATTCTTCTTTTTAAAAGTTTTAGTGGTTGGCCTAAAATTTGCCATATACATTTTAAATGAATAGAAGTCAACCCTCAAATAATACTATACCTCACAAAGATGTGTAGCATGGGTACAATATAGCAGGGAACTCCCGATTTCTCCTTCCCATCCTTATGGCATTGCTGTTATTCATTTCACTTATCTATTTGCTGTAATCACCCAATTACTTATAATTTTATATCAGGTAAAAATAAGAAAAATAAAATATTTTACTTTGCCTCAATTTATTCCTCTTTCTACACTCTTCCTTTCTTTATGTGGATCTGAGTTTCCGGCCTATATAATTTTTTCTTCTCCCCAAAGAACTTCTTTTACCAATTTTTAGAGGGCGGGTCTGCTTGCAAATAATTCCTTCAGATTTTGTTTGAGAAAGTCTTTATTTCTTCTTTTTTGAAGGACAATTTCACTGACAAAATCCCAGGTTGGTGAGCTTTTTCTTTGAACACTTTATTTCATTTAATTCTTTTCTTGCTTGCATGATTTCTGGTAAGAAATCCACTATAATTCCTATCACTGGTCCCCTATGGATGAGTTGTCTTTTTCCTCTGTTTCTTTCAATATTTTCTCTTGTCTTTGGGTTTTTTGAAGTTTGAATGTCATATCTCCAGGTGTAGATCTGTTGGTATTATCCTGCTTGCTGTTCCCTGAGCTTCCCTGAGCTTCCTGGATATGTGTATTGGTGTCTGTCATTCATTTTGAAAACTTCTGAGCCATTATTACTTCCATTATTTCTTTTGCTCAATTCTTTCTTCTTCTGGTACTCCAATTGTGTGTGGGTTGCACCTGTTAAAATCGTCCCATGGTTCTTGGATGTTCCAGTGTGTGATTGTCATTCATTTTTCTCTTTGCACTTCAGTATTTCTGTTGAAGTTTGTGTTGACCTATCATTAAGCTCACTGATGCTTTCCTCAGCCATGACAAATCTACTGATGAGACATTGAAGACATTATTTATTTTTATTACTGTGTTTCCGATTTCTAACATTTTCTTCTGATTCTTTCTTAGAGTTCCAATTTCTCTGCTTACCTCACCCATCTGTTCATTCATGTTGTCTACCTTTTTCTGTTGGAATCTTTAGCATATTAACCACAATTATTTAAAATTCCTTGTCTGATAATTCCAAAATATTTCTTATAGCTGAGCCGATTTTGCTGTTTGTTTCATTTCTTTACACTATTGTACTGTTTATTGTAATGACTTACTATTTACTGGCATTTTAAGACAAGTCTATCATGAAAGGTTTTCCTAAATACACACAAAAAATTTCTCATTACATCTATTCTCCACTAAAACAGCTACCATTTAAGAGTCTACAGTATTTATATATAATAAAGGAGTCCTTATATTTGGAATGGTTGAAAACCTCTGTTTAAAGTGCTTCATACATTCTTACTTCATTATAATTCCTTAAAACATAATAACAAGGTCACCTGTAAAGGTGCTTTAGGAAGGGACAACCTTTTCAATAGAGTAGAATTCCAAAACCATTAGGACTGGAGTTGCCATATTTACCAAGTAAAAATACAGGCTCTGTATTAAACTTAAATGTTTGATATAAAACAATGTTTAGTGTAAGTATTCTCCATGCAATATTTGCAATATCTGTCAACCGTAGCTGGGCCCAAATAGAGATTTTTGAGGGAGAGTCAAAAGGCCCTGGTCATAGGTATAGAGGGGATAAGTCTCAGGGGAACTACACAAAAGTTTAAAGAGAGAAAATAAAGAGCTGAATAAGATGACATTTGTAAAGTTCACTTCTGAGAAATGTTGACCTATGATTAAGTCAGTGATTCCCAAACGTATCACACCCAAAGAACCTGTATTACAGTTTTCTCTATTCATAGCCTATGACCATCTAAACTTTAGCTCTTTCATCACTACCTGGTTTTACAACTTCGTCAACATCCAATTAGAGTTTCTGATTGGTATGAGTCAACTGCTAAGGACAAAGCCATGTATCATCAGACCGATTCATATTAAATCGAAACGATTTCAGCCAGAAACAAATTAATGCAGCCTGTAGGTCTTCAGACAGTACCCCCAGCCAGATACTCTCTGACACTAAAGAAGTTCTAGGACCTTGAGTGACACTGTTGATCACTCTGGATTTTATACTAGGTCATTCATCAGAGAGAGTACTTACTATACTATAGATTATATTAACAAATGCCATGTGTTGCAATTATTTCCTGCCTACCTTCCAACAATATATTGATCAAGCCAAGCTTTCCTTCCAAGTAGTTTAAGAGAAATTGATCAATTCTTCTTTCTCTTTCTCCCCTCTGGGACATTCCATCAAAGCAGATGTGGTGGGCTCAGATGTGGGGGCATGGGGACAAACTGGTACTTAAAAAAAAAGAAATTATAAAATCTGCTAATTAAACAACAATCGGAACAAAGAAACAAGAATTAATTAGATAGAGGAAAATCTAATGTCAGCATAAATAGCTTCAAACTGCAAAATAATCTTACTCCCAATTTAATTGCTTGTGTAATTAGAGTTAATTGCAGAGTAGAGGTTTGGTTAACATAATAAAATGTTCTTTTAAAAAAATAGCGATTAGGTAGTTAGCCACAGCATTTGAAAGTGGAGATTTCCGGGAATGTTGCAGTGGTTTGACATGCGGACTTTGGTGGCTGACAGACATCACATGTTGTATAACCCTGAGCAAATCTTTAGCATCCCTGAGTCCCACTCTTTTTAGGAGCAAAATGGTAGTGAAAACACTTTCATTGGCAAAGGAGATCTTCTGGGAGTTAAATGAGGCTTGGAGGGTAAAGTGCCTACTTGGTATCTGCCACATAGGCAGGCGTCTGTCATGGCAGCTGTGATGAAGGTCCCTTCTACGAAGCACTCGCATTACACTTCAAGTTTCCCTATTTGACTTTGACACCAGTGGGGAGACCAGCAATACAGATGGCTGAAACCACCAGTATTATGGATGGTCCTCCTTCTCCTGTCCCTCACTCAGTTCTTCCTCTGGGTGAGTAAGTCATCCTGGTGGTGGCTGTTTTTGTCATTGCTATGTTTGGTCAGCACCTTCATTTATTAGAAGTTTTCCTGTAGTAGTGTTTAATTTGATTCTCTCAAGAGATGGGATGCACTGCAGCAACAAGACCATGTAGGAACCTCAAGCAGGCAAGCCTGACTGAAGAGCTAAGGAACTGAAAGAGGAAGCTGGGAATTGTCCATCACCTAAGTTTCAAGCAGAGGGTGACCAGCTGGCAGGAAGGACCGAAAGACTTCAGCATTAGTTGGGTCTGCCAGGTAACTGTTGATGGAGGTGATACTTATTCCTCTTCTCAAGTCTCCATAGATGGAAAGAAAAAGTATGGGAGAAACACACCTATATCTCTTCTTCCTTCCTCCCACTCTACCCCTGATTGGTGAGTTTTGGATGTCAGAGTTATGAAGTCAGAGACCACTAGGAATACACCTGTAGTTAAACACCTTGTGTTTACTACTCATTAAGCAAGGGAGAATGTATACCATGGGGTGTCTCAGTAGGAGAGGATTAAGGAAGACTTATTAAAGGATCAGAGCTTGCCATTTTGAGGAGCCTTTAAGGAAACCTGGCTTTGCTCCAGGTTGGATGCTGTCGGGAAGTGGAGGTAAGTCTATGTTCGCGCATCTCAATAAATCTTATCTCTTAAGGAAGGCAGGTTAAAGTGAGCAGCTGTCAGAGGTCATGCCAGCGGGAAGAGGAAGATAACTGGGATTTTGTGGTTTAGACAATGTTCTTACTTTTGTCTATGTTCAGACATGATTTCAAAGTGGTCTTGTGTTTGTCTTGCTCAATCATGGTCACAGAGTGCCCTTGTTTGATGGTGATGTTGGAAGAAACCGTGTTTACATTGAACAGAACACCAAGGCCCAGCTGTGAGTGCCTCGCCATCTCCTGATGTCAGTGGCTGTCTTTCTCAGGGAGGAGAGAATGGGTAAGCTCTGCTTTCTATGTTTTGAATCTACCTGCTTCCCAGAAATGGCCCATTCTTGTCTACTCTCTCTCCACTGTGTGGTGAGCTAACCAGTTCAGAGCTCTGCCTCAGCAAGACTGAAGACCAACAATTTGGGTGATTACATTTCAATTCAGAGGCAACTTTTTAGGAAATCTATGAAGACCACCATCTAAAGCCTTATTGAAAAATAAGGCTTTTTGAGTAACAAAGTGGGTAAATGTTCACCTCTGCCTCCTGTGCTTTATTTCTCAATTGGTTCCAAACTCGAGAAGGAGAAGTGTTCTATATGGACTCCCTCTAAAACCTCGACTATGACCACTATGGGTATCCTTGATGGTAGTGTGTCCCCCACACTGCAAGGATAGTTACTGGGCAGTGTCCATTGTCTAGAAGACGAGGTAGTTTTGATGTAGCCTGGTAGTGCTCAATGCGTGGCCCCTGGACCCAGCAGCATTGGTATCCTTAGAAGCTTGATAGAAAAGCAACTTCCTGGCTCCACCCTAAACCTACTGAATCAGAGATTCTGGAATGGGGCTCACCAATCCTTCCCTAACAAGCCTTCCAGATGATGCTAAGACATGCTCCAGTTTGAGAATTACTGATAAAGAGGAAAGAGCATTGGATTAGGAGCCAAAAAAAGGGTTTCAGCCCTGCTTCAGCTTTTATTAGCAGTGTGACCTAAGGATAGTCCTTTCTCTCAGAGAAGCTCTATTAATCTGTTCTCACACTGCTAATAAAGACTTACCTGAGGCTGAGTAATCCATAAAGGAAGAAGTTTAATTGATTCACAGTTTCGCATGGCTGGGAGGCCTCACAGTTAAGGTGGAAGGTGAATCAGGAGCAAAGTCATGTCTTAATGGCAGCAGGCAAGAGAGCTTGTATATGGGAACTCCCTTTTATGAAACTGTCATATCTCATAAGACTTATTCACTATCATGAGAACAGCATGGGAAAGATGAGATTTGGGTGAGGACACAGTCAAATCATATCAGAAGCCTTAGTATTCCCATCTATAAAATAGAGATAATTTCTAATTCTTGGACTTCTAGTGGAGTTAAGATGGGAAAAGGCAGAGAAACATGCTAGAAAGCTATGTAAATGGAGATTATGTCAATGTTATGGTTTGAGTCCGTGGCTCAGTCTATATTCTAAGAATATAGCACAGGTACTTTCTCACTATTACACACCAGTTAGAATCACTAATAGAAAGACATCTGTCTTTCTCTACAACTTAGCCCTCGTTCCTCTGTAAGATCTCAACCCATCTCCAGCATACACGAAAGTTCATTTATTCAACAAGCCAGCATAGCTCGTTTTTCCGGTGAGTTCAGTGTGGCTGGACAGTAGGGGAAGGGAGACAGCAGAGGCTGTCAGGGGGAGTTAGGTCAGATTGCACAGAGTCTTACCCTCTGCACCCAAAGGTTTGGCAGGACCTGCTGAAAGTTAGGCAGAGCAGTGGCATGGCAATACCTGGCTGTGGGCACTGTTCAGTATGCAGTAACAGCATATCTGGTATGTAGGTTTGTGTTTTTTTTTTAATTATGACACAATATACATAATGTAAAATTTGCCTTCTTAACCATTTTCAAGTGCATAGTTCAGTGGTGTTAAGTATCTTCACTTTGTTGTGCACCCACTCTCCAGAACTCTTTTCATCTTGCAAAACTAAAACCATACCCATTAAACAACACCTCCCATTCCCTACCCCCAAGTCCCTGGCAATCACCATTCTACTTTCTGTCGCTATAAATTGACTAGTCAAGTTACCTCATATAAGTGAAATCACATATTTTTTTGACACAGGCTGGAGTGCAGTGGCCTGATCTCAGCTTACTACAGCCTCGACATTTTGAGCTCAAGTGATTCTCTTGCCTCAGGTCCTTGAGTACCTGGATATGCCACCACACCTGGATAATTTTAAAAAAAATTGTAGAGATAGGGTTTCACCATGTTTCCCAGGTTGGTTTTGAACTACTGGACTCAAGCAATCCATCTGCTGGTCTCCCAAAGTGCTGGGATTGCAGGTGGCCAGAATTTCCTTCCATTTTAAGGCAGACTCACATTCCATGATAGGGATATGCCCCATTTCACTTATTCATTCATACATCAGTGGCTGCTTGGGTTGTTTCCACCTTTTGACTATTGTGAATAATGCTGATATGAGTATGGATATGTTAATATATCTTCAAGACTCTGCTTTCAATTCTTTTGGGTCTACACCCAGAAGTAGAATTTCTGGATCATATGTTACTTCTATTTTTAATAACCTGTGGAACTACCATCTTGTTTTCCACAGTGGCTGCACCATTTCACATTCCCACCTGCAGTTCATGAAAGTTCCCATTTCTCTGCATTCTGGCGTTGAGATTTTTGACTGCTCCACACACCCACAAGATGAGAGAGGAGACTGAAAGCCCATTCCAGTCATTAATTTCTGAACAAAGTCAAATCTCTAAACTCCTGCTTACCTGCAGCAAGAAGATCAAGTGGAATGGATATCTTTGAAAGAAGGGGTCACCGGACTCCTTCCTGACACCTCTGGACCCCTTCCTGACATCTTACACTAAAATTAACTCCAGATGGATTAAAGACGTAAACATAAGACCTAATACCCTAAAACCCTAGAGGAAAACCTAGGCAAAACCATTCAGGACATAGACATAGGCAAGGACTTCATGACTAAAACACCAAAAGCATTGACAACAAAAGCCAAAATAGACAAATGGGACCTACTTAAACTCCAGAGCTTCTTCACAGCAAAAGAAACAATCATTAGAGTGAATCGGCAACCAAGAGAATGGGAAAAAATTTTGCAATCTACCCATCTGACAAAGGGCTGGTATCCAGAATCTACAAAGAACTAAAACAGATTTACAAGAAAAAAAAATAGACCCATTCAAAAGTGGGCGAGGATATGAACAGACACTTTACAAAAGAAGACATGTGAAGCCAACAAACATATGAAAAAATGCTCATCATCATTGGTCATTAGAGAAATGCAAATCAAAACTGCATTGAGATACCATCTCACACCAGTTAGAATGGCAATCATTAAAAAATCTGGTGACAACAGATGCTGGAGAGGATGTGGAGAAATAGGAACACTTTTACACTGTTGGTGGGAATGTAAGTTAGTTCAACCATTGTGGAAGACAGTGTGGCGATTCCTCAAGGATCTAGAAATAGAAATTCCATTTGACCCAGCAATCCCATTACTGGGCATATACTCAAAGGACTATAAATCTTTCTATTATAAGGACACATGCACATGAATGTTCATTGCAGCACTGTTTACAAGAGCAAAGACCTGGAACCAACCCAAATGCCCATCGATGGTAGACTGGACAGGGAAAATGTGGCACATATACACCATGGAATACTATGCAGCCATAAAAAATGATGAGTTCATGTCCTTTGTAGGGACACAGATGAACCTGGAAACCATCATTCTCAGCAAACTGACACAAGAACAGAAAATCAAACACTGCATGTTCTCACTCACAGGCGGGTGTTGAACAATGAGAACACATGGACACAGGGAGGGCAGCATCACACACTGGGGTCTGTGGGAGGGGAACTCGGGGAGGGACAGTGGGGTGTGGGGAGTTGGGGAGGGATTAATAGGGGAGAAATGCCAGATATAGGTGATGGGGAGGAAGGCAGCAAACCACATTGCCATGTGTGTACCTATGCAACAGTCTTGTATGTTCTTCACACGTAC
>CAUYLG010027716.1:0-11179 GCA_963573385.1 Cacajao melanocephalus | reverse complement strand
GTAATAGTTGTGGGAGTTATCATCACTGGTCATTAGAGAAACGCAAATCAAAACCACATTGAGATACCATCTCACGCCAGTTAGAATGGCAATCATTAAAAAATCTGGAGACAACAGATGCTGGAGAGGATGTGGAGAAATGGGAACACTTTTACACTGTTGGTGGAAGTGTAAATTAGTGCAACCATTGTGGAAGACAGTGCAGCAATTCCTCAAGGACCTAGAAACAGAAATTCCATTTGACCCAGCAATCCCATTACTGGGTATATACCCAAAGGACTATAAATCATTCTATTATAAAGACACATGCACACGTATTTTCACTGAGGTACTGTGTACAATAGCAAAGACCTGGAACCAACCCAAATGCCCATCAATGATAGACTGGACAAAGAAAATGTGGCACATATACACCATGGAATACTATGCAGCCATAAATAACAATGAGTCTGTGTCCTTTGTAGGGACATGGATGAATCTGGAAACCATTATTCTTAGCAAACTGACACAAGAACTGAAAATCAAGCATCGCATGTTCTCACTCATAGGCAGGTGTTGAACAGTGAGAACACATGGACACAGGGAGCAGAGCATCACCTACTGGGGTCTGTTGTTGGGGGTTAGGAGAGGGACAGTGGGGATTGGGGAGGTTGGGGATGGATAACGTGGGGAGAAATGCCAGATATAGGTGACAGGGGGATGGAGGCAGCAAACCACATTGCCATGTATGTATCTATGCAACAATCCTGCATGATCTGCACACATACTCCAGAACCTAAAGTACAATTTAAAAAAAAAGTTAGATGACAATGTCATTGAAATAAATTAGAATGAAAATGACAATACTCATAATGAAAAGTGATGTCTATTTAAAATAGCATTTTACGATTCATTGAAAAAGCCGTTATCATACCAATGTTACAACACATTGTGTGTGTATGTGTCTGTGCATGCATCAGTACAAAAAATACTGAATGAAGTCCAAGACCTAGATGAATAAAAACATACTTTCTGTTTATATTTATCTGCTCTGGTTTGATTTTCTCCCCACCAAAACTCATCTTGAAATTTGATCCCAGTTTGGTGGTGTTGGGAGTTTGGGCCTAGTTGAGTGTTTGGATCATGGAAGTGGGTCCCTCATGAAGGGCTTGGTGTTGCTCCCTGGAAGTGAATGACTCAAGAAATAATACCAAGCCGGTGTTGGGAGACTCAGCCTCTGAATACCGGATTATTTTTTTGCGGGAATATTTCTGCATGAGATGATTGTTAAACAGCCAGAACACCACTCAGGTTTTGCCTCTTCACATGTATCCACTTCCCCTTTGATCTTTTCTGCTCATAGTTACTTCTTAATACATATTTGTGGAATGAATGAATTTCCCTTAAAACCTGTGGAAATACTGAGGCAACATATATATATATTTTATTTTCTAGTTTGCATTGTGCATATAAATATATATATGTATACACATCCATATACATATATATGTACACATCCATCCATACATATATGTATATATATATATTTATATGCACAATGCAAACTAGAAAAATTACTAGCTGAATTCAGTATAGGCAACAGTATAGTGTGATATAAATTTTGGCATGGAAGTCTGACTTCTAGACTTGGTTCTGCCATCAAACATGAAGTTTAGGCAAAGAGAGTATGACTTTAATATATATCAAGTGACATGGATGATATATCATGTGATATATGTATGAATATCTATGTTTATATTTATGTACATATTTATATGTATATATTATATGTAATAATGTATTTATACATATGTCTTTAAATACATACATATTTATATTTACATATTATACATACAAATATAAGGCAAGCCTATTCTCCGCTGGTCTTGACTTAGTTCGCTAAAAAATAATACCTGCTTGCTGCCCATTATCACATGCAGGTTGTTTGTTTTGGGAATGGGGCAATGAGGGGATGGGAAGGAGATTAGTAGTAGGGGCAGATGGTCAGTATATTTAAACAAATCTTTATACCCAAGAAGTTATTGGTGCTGAGCAGGGAAGAGGACAGGATAAGCACTAGGCCAATTTTCTTATTCTATTACTACCTACAAAAAGTGAGTTTGCTCTTTTGACAATTCTCTGTTCTACAAAATAAAACTGATAAGAACTCAAAGCAGAATCTAATCGAAAATGTAGTGCATAATAAAGTTGTTTATAGTACAAATATTTCAAAATTTTAGTTATTAATTTATAATTTAAAGGGTTTTGAATTTAGGCTTTTTATTAAAGCTTATATAAACATAAAATTAAACATATGTAAATATAAACCTGATTCCTTCTGTTCATTACTCCATTAGTTCAGATGCCAATTTGGTTTAATAATGGTCTTCCTTCACCCAAAAACTCAATGCAAAGTACAAGCTGAAATTTTCATATTTTTTGCTTGCCTAAGAAAAGATTGTAATCATCTTACTCTCACAGTAGATTTGTGGCATTATATGTTTGTGATTAAGTGCTAGTGAAGTATATTTAGGTACTGCCTGAATATTTGGAAACCCAACATTATTTAATATGATCTGGAGAGAAATAATAAAAATCAGGTAAGATATGCATCTTTTACAATTTCTACACAGGATTCCACTGCTAAATCATTGCCATGTATTTTAATGCTTTAAAATAAAATCATAATATACAATTCCTGATTCAAATTAAAAGTATCAAAATGAACATTAGTTCCTGGCCTGATTATATTCTGCTGTACCACTGACCTTCCTTGCAGCATTCTCATATTTGGAAATATCTTTCTATGATTCATGAATACTGGGCTCTAGCATATTGTATCAGCAGAAAAGGATGTGAGATTTCTAAAAGTCTTAGTAACCACAAAACATACAATAAATGAACATAAAATTAAAGGATAACTTTGCATTGGGGTCAAATAATGCAAAAAAAAAAAAAGGAACTGCTCACTCCATATTTTCTCTGACACAATAGGAAAACCACATTTGTTTTACTGATGGAAAAAATAATTTTTAAACTGTGATTCCAGTTAGTAAACCTATAAGTTGTGTATATCACATTATGAAGCTCAACTCTAAGAGGCTTTGCAATCTTAGGAGAGAACTAGATGTGAACTATACACAGTGAAAAGTGAATCATAGTAGTAAATAGATAAGAGTGTGCCACTGGGACAAATAATAACAAGAAGGTCAGGCTTAAGGTGGTATCATCAATAAGATGGGATGTTTTAGCCCATTTTCTTGGATAATATTATTTCCCACTGACCTTGGGCACTTGCATCAAAGGCAGTATTGCACAGCAGAAAGATTATGGATGGACAGTGGAGCCCTGAGTTCTAAATCAGCCTCTGCCAATTTCTAGTTAGAAATCTGGGACAAATTACTTTACCTTGAGATTTATTTTTCTCACTGGCAAAAATGGAGGTAACAACTCTTGCTTCAAGGTTTCTTGTGAGGATTAAAGGATAGCAACTGGCATCATACTAGTACATAATCAACGTTCAATAAATATTAGTTTCCCCTTCTCTTTTTCTAAAAATACAAAGCGGTCTGAGAAAAGCTAAGCATTTTCCATGCTTACTACATAAACATGTGAATGTCTGAGTTTGGGTTTGGCAGGCATGAAAAATCTTTGTCAGAGGGGCTTTTGGTTTTTGTTTTGTTTTGTTCTGAAATCATCAACTCGGAGTTTTTTAATGGAAATAGTAATAATAATTACTTTCTCATTCCCAGTCTAGTAACTGACAGACGCATAAACTACCCTACGAAAATGGATAAAAATTATTTTATTCATATATATAAGAAATATATATGAAATGCTAACATCCAAAATCTCCTCATAGTTACCTTAATAAAAGGAAGATGTTACGGAATTTTTAGACAGCAAATGAATTCCGGTTATAATTTTGTATCTTGTGAGCTTCTCTTCTGGGCTGACACCAACTTCAATATGATAAACACATTAAAAAATAACAGCAAAATAGTGAAGGCTTTATTCTTCCTTTTTTTTTTTTTTTAATAGAGTCACATTCTGTCACCCAGGCTGGAGTGCAATGGCACAACCTCAGCTCACTGCAACCTCCACCTCATGGGTTCCTGTGATTTTCCTGCCTCAGCCTCGCCAGTAGCTGGGATTATAGGCGTCTGCCACCATGCCCGGCTAATTTTTGTGTTTTTAGTAGAGACGGGTTTTCACCACGTTAGCCAGGCTGGCTTTGAACTCCTGACCTCAGGTGATCCACCCACCTCAGCCTCCCAAAGTGCTGGGTTTATAGGCATAAGCCACCCCACCCAGCCTATTCATCCTTTCTTGAACTTCACCGTCTATTCTAGGGACTAGTGTATTAAAAGTAAAATTTATTTTTTCTTCAAAGGATCCATAAGCTGTTAAGGTTGAAAGCTATCACCATGGACTGCAAGTCTTAACACAAAGAATGGGATATCCCCACTTGTCTCCACTTTTCAGGTTAGTGAACTATAGGTTCTCAATTAATGCTCATTGAATAAATTAATAAATGAATGGATATCTAAAATTATTCCAAGATTTTAAGTACAAATCTATGAAGATGAATCACTTGGCTGCCATTTATTAATATTATAAATATAGTAACCATAAGAGGCACTGCAGAACTGTGCAGAAGGGGCTATAAGTGTATTCGCATCTGAAGAAAAGGAGTAAATGTTAAAAGTAACATATTCAGAAAAGGGCAAATTCCCTAAAATCATTTTAAAAGGTAAAACATGAAGGTATCAGAATATAGCAATTGCCTTGATGGGGTACACAGTCTACTGGAAGAGATTAACCCATAAACAACCTAAAATAAATAAATATAAAAAATAAAGCAATACACAAAACATATAGCTGCATATAAAAATACTACAAAGCTCAGAAGCAGGAGCAATCAATGCTGTTGTAGGGACAAGGTATAGGGAAGAAGAGAAGCATTGAGATATACCTCTGAGGGGAAAATTTCATTGCTTCTCAAAGATGAGCCAGATGTGATTGGTCGAACAAGGTGAGGAAAAACATTCAGGGAGCCAGGAGGGATGTGGTACAGCAACACAACCCAGAACAAAACTGGCCAGTTTAGGGAAAGGCAGAGAGATCATTGTGGTGGAAAGCAGGATAAAGGGGAAGTGAGGGCAGGGACATGTAAGGCAAAGAAGGCCTTGTTGGCCACATGGAAGAATTTGGATTTTATATTGCAGGCCCAGAGTTTTCCAAATACAAAAGTAAAGACACATCAGGGGCCTGCTGGGAAATAAAAATTGCTTAATTTTTATCAGTTAGGTTTCCACTCAATGTTTCCTTTATTTAAAAAAAAAATTAAAACTTCTGTTTTAGGCATTGACCCCATGAAAGGTTTTAAGTGAGAGTAGTAAGAACAGACTGACATTTTAAGAAGTTATTGTTTTGCTCTTTAGAGAAGGTGGGAGGGGCTCAAGTTGAACTAGATTGCCTAGGTGAAGTATCTAGGGGGCAATGATGGCAGCTGGTGGGATAGAAAACTGGCCACGGGAACAGAAAGTTAGTGATCTCTAAAACTATTTCCCATCTTTCTGGAGTAAATGATTGGATTCAAGAAGAAAAAGATCAGAGTTAGTTCCAGGTTTTAACTTGTTTTGCATATATTAAGGTATTCTTCACCATGGAAAAGAATAAAAGAGGAAGATTGGGTACAAATTGTGAGTTGCATTTGAAGTGCCTGAAGTCCATCTAAATGCAAATGTGTATTCAAGAGTTGGGCATCAGAATTTGGGACAAAGAAAAAGATCCAAACAGAAGATATAGCTTTGAAAGCTGGTAACATAGTAGTATATGTTGACCTTTAAGTATGTAGCAGATCACTCAAGGAAAGGATGAGCACATGAAAGCCCTAGAATAAAATGTGTTTTATTATAGTTGACAGAATGGCAGAAGAAGAAAAGTCTATGAAAGAAACTAAGAAGTATAGGAAGGAGGAGAAATAGGAATTATAGTGTCACACAGGTAACAGGTTTCAAGGAGAGCTGAAACCCTGAAGAAAGCTCAAGGAAAATAAAACCGGAGGATCTGTTGAATTTGGCAATGTACCACTTCTTAGACACCTCAGCCAAAGCAGATCCATTGGTGGAATGATGAAAACAGAAACATTTGGAAATTCACCGAATGGAGAGAAGGTATCTATTAGGAGGCAATCTCAGAAACAAAATGTGTTTAGTTAGTTTACAGCTTGTTCAAGGCTGAAAAAGAGACAACATACCTATAAAGAGATACTACTAAGTATAAAATTTCCACTAACCTATGAGATTAGTACCATTTTATAAAGAGAAGGTACTAGTTATAAGGACCACGGGAATTTCAAAGGAGATTAAGAATAATGCTAAAACATACAGATGTCAGTCATTGGTCTTCCACAGCACATACCATTGTCCAACAATGACCTGTGTTTAATAAAATATTTTGCCAATAACTTCCTGCTTTCTCTTTCAGGCTGATGCTTGATATTAACATTGCAGTTGATTGTACAAGTTCCTTGGTAATAGTGTCATCTATTATTGTTATATAAAGTTCATCTTTGAATGGTACTTGTTTACTTTTGATTTATTCTCTAAATTTATGAAAAAATGTATTTTCAGGTATTGATTTGCACTTGATTTGATTAGATTATTGTGCTTTATTTGAAAACTGTGCAAAAGCGTTTGTGGTTTCATGCTGCCACTTGATAATATTTTATAGCAAACACTGAGAAACAGGAGAGAATACATTAATATGGAGTTCAATAAAATACAACTTTCAGGTATTTGTATTTTAAAAAAAGAAGCAGGCTTGGAGGAAAAATAAATGAATAGGTAACTTCAAGTCTTATAATTGACTTATAACTTTGCCTACCCATTCATGATCCATTTTACATAGTAGTACAATTATAGAAAATCAGATCAAACTAATGAAAACTTCTAAAGTAAAAGTGCAGATGGCCACAGCCAGGGGAGTTGGTGTCGGGAATTGGCAAATTTGTGTGTTCTTCAGTCTTGAAAGTAGGAGAGATGAAACATTGTGAAGCATTCTGAAAGCAATAAAGCTAGTCAAAGAACATGTAAACAGCTAGGGAATAGATGAAGAACACCATGGCATTGTAGCATTAAAATGTGACTTTTATTTAAAGTTCAAGGGCTAACATATTTAGTTAATTTGTGGAGGAAAGCAATGACCTACTTTCTGTAATTATGCTCAATGAGAGAACAAATGAACCTTACTTTTCAGAGATTCTTTTTTCCCTAAGAAGAAAAGTACTTACAAAACACCTTTTATTTTCCCCAAATTAAAGAATATAACTAAGGATTTATGTTTAATTTTGATAAAAAGTCTATAATTCTTATTTATAAACTAACACAATTCTAAATAGATGACTAAAAAGAAATTCAGTTTTTCCAATTCTGTTTTATTTCACAGATTGTAGCCTCTCGTACCCCAAATCCACAGTCCTGTTACTGGTTTGTAGAAAGTTGACTGACAATAGGCAGAAAAAGTGTAAGTTTCTCAAAAGTAGATGGCTGTATCTCCAGGGCTTCATAGATGTTCAATAAACTCTTACTGCACTAAACTGAGTCTACACAAAATAATATTGGCCAAAAGCTCACTTGTTCTGGTTTTAATATCATCCTATTTTTACAAAATACCTCCCAGCACTTAAAGATGAAGGAACTCAATAACTATTGATCTTGCAAATAGATTTTGTTTGGACATATTTAATTGATTGACAAAGTTATTGTTATTTATATAAACAGAAATATTTCATCCAGATGTTAAGAACTTAATGCCAAGAGGGCCACAGAGGTAACATAAAAGGTAGAAACCTGTGGGATGGGGACTAGAGATCCTCGTAAGTGAAAGGAACAGGCAGCAGCAACCCCACTCTAGGATTTTATGCAGCATGAGCATCTGCTTTCAGATATATGGATTTTCTAAGAGAAGACAGAAATATGGATTTTAAGGCTAAATCTCCTAGTTTGAAAATGTTAATTGCTTTTTAAAACACCATGTGATCGACAACCTCTGGTTTAGGTAGAAACTTGTCAATTAAAGTCTTCAGACATCAAATCCACTAAAAGGGGTGAACAATTATCATGAATGGATCATGTGTTCAGCCTGTGCCATCTGAATTACAAATAAACTTTCTCACTGAGAAGGGTATAGAGTGTGTTCTGTCCAGCTGTAGGAGCTATTGTCAAATTCTCTTCTTTCCTCCTCTCAGATGCAGTGGTCTGTAACGCTACTACGATCTGAAAGTTGAACACTAAAATGATTAAGGAAAAGAAAAGCACTTAGAAACTCTTGCATAATTCATCATTGCAGCTGAGAATGAAAGACCCGTTGTTCTGTAGCACAAATACATTACAAACTACAACACGTAATGAAAACTGAGTTCAAACATACTTGAGTGAAATGATTTAAAATGTAATTCCTTTCATTATTAGAAACACTTACAAAATGGTTCGTGCCTGCTGACATAATTGAACAAGTCACTATGTTTTAGATATATTTTATGGAGTAGGACATGTTTGTGCATAATATTGCTAAATGGGAGGACATATTTGTGCAGTTCACCCATGATACATCCATTCCACATGGCTGGACCGTAGGTATTATTATTGTTCCATCACATGAGAAATACATCAGGGCCCATTACTTGGCCAAAGTTCACTGCAGCAGAAACACCACATGGGGTGCCAACTTCTGTCACACTTCAGTGGAAGGATTTAGAATCATTTACATTAGTTGTGGATCTTTCCATAACAAAGATTGTCAGCCTGAAACATGTAATACTTTCAAGAGTAGACTTTAATAACTGTGTGTTTAGGTGAGACTGTGTGTGGAGGGAGTTGTTTCTCAAGGCATAAATGCCCCATATGCAGAGAGATCTGGATTTCAATCCAGATCTGCCACAGATTAGCTATGTAAATAATGGACAATTTGGACAAACAAACAAAACCTTTTTAAGCAGCTTCCATATGCCAGGCACAGTGCTGAGAACTGGGTATACAAGAGTGAACAAGATAGGCCAGACATGGTGGCTCATGCCTATAATCCCAGCACTTTGGGAGGGTGATGCAGGAGAATTACCTGAGGTCAGGAGTTTGAGACCAGCCTGGCCAACATGGTGAAATCCCAACTGTACTAAAAATACAAAAAAAAAAAAATTAGCCAGGCATGGTGGCAGGAGCCTGTAATCCCAACTACTTGGGAGGCTGATGCAGGAGAATTGCTTGTACCCAGGAGGCAGAGGTTGCAGTGAGCCAAGATCGCGCCATTGCACTCCAGCCTGGGCAAGAAGAGGGAAACTCTGTTTCAAAAAAAAAAAAAAAGAATGAACAAGATAAAGTCATTGCCAAAGAAGTTTTCATCTTGCTAGGTGAATCAAACAAAGGATACGCAGTTCATAGAACCTTAAAGGCTACAGTAAATATAAGCAGAGAGTATTTTGGAGGCATGTAGAATTAACATCTATCCTAATTTTAAACTGTCAGAAAAGGCTTTCTTGATAAAGTGATGTGTAAACAAATATCTGAGCTGATATAAGTACCAGGTAAGTGAAAAGTGAGGCAAATAATATTTTAGAGGCAAGAAACAAGATACACAACAGCCAGAAATTGAAATTGAGAGAGGCTAGAGCTTCTGAGGACCTGCTCATTGTATGGCTGTATCAGTGTTCATAATGGAATATCACCTGGACAATTCTCAATGTTCATTCTAGCCAGAAGCAGGTTGGGGGAATAGTCACAGATGCAGATATTGCCTTACTACTCTTCATTCATTTATCCGTCCTTTTAACAAATAGTTATTTCAAAGCTACAGTCATTGCTTTTTATAAATTCGATTTAATTTTTACATTAAATATAGCAATTCTTCTGACTATCGTTTGAAGTAGAGAGAGTTGACTTCTTTTAACACAGAAAATGCTCATTTCTAGATAGCAACTAATTGTTCAGTAAAACACTTCTATTAAGAATGTACATGGGAAGAAAAACCCAGTGATTGAATAATTTTAGGAAATGCAACATGTTATCCTTCTTAAACATCAATCATTTTATATTAGCATATTTAGTATTCTAAGAAGTCCTTAAGTAAACAGTGCAATCAACAAACACTCTTTAATCTAATGTTAGATAAGAATTAGTATAGATTTAGTCTAGGGATGTGTGATGATTAATATTAGATGTCAACTTGGCTGGATTGGGAGATGCCTACATGGCTAGTGAAGTATTGTTTCTGGGTGTGTCTGTGAGGGTGCTGCCAGAGGAGATTGACACTTGAGTCAGTGGACAGGGAGAAAAACGCCTACCCTCAAGGTGGGTGGGTACCATCCAATAAGCTGCCAGTGCAGCTAGAAAAAGCAGGCCAAAGAAGCAAGGTTAAGCTTGTTTACTGAATCTTCTGGCTCACTCTTCCTGTTCTAGACACTTGTTTCCTCTTCTCCTTCCGCTGGACATCAGACTCCAAGTTCTTCGGCCTTTAGACTCTGGGACTTGCACCAGGGACTTCCCGGGCGTTGTCAGGCCTTCAGCCACAGACTGAATGGTGCACTGTCCAGCTTCCCTGATTTTGAGGCTTTCAGACTGCGACTAAGCCACTACAGGTTTCTCTCTTTCCCCAGCTTCTAGACACTGCTTTATAATAGTGCGAGGCAATTCTTACTTCTGCCTAATAAACTCCCTTTTATATATACATACATCCTATTGGTTCTGTCCCTCTGGAGAACTCTTACTAATAAAAGACAGAATTACCATTACTGATCATCGGATCAGTGCCTAAGAGGTTGTCATTTTCAAGGGCAATCCTTGAGAATATCCCTTACAAAAGATCTAACTCTCTTACCGTAACATAAAGTTGACTTTTTTTAATCAAAGGAAACTAATGAGATTGACCACATGTCCTCTATCTATTGTACTTAAACAATGTATGTCAAGAACTATGACCCTTCCTAGAAATGGCATGCATATCTAATGAGGATAAAAAACATAGTACAACTATAAATCCCTTATGAAAATGAGCTTCTTTTTGCTTTGCATGGTCATGCTTGTTTGTTCACTTTTTTTTTTTTTTTTTTTTTTTTTTTTTTTTTTGAGTGTAGCTCTTTAGCCCAGGCTGGTGTGCAATGGCAAGATCTCAGCACACTTCAACCACCACCTGCCGGGTTAAA